>CAWUFW010000054.1:6915860-7083502 GCA_963921515.1 Calotriton arnoldi | reverse complement strand
CACCACAGCATCACTCAGCGCACCACAGCATCACTCAGCAGCACCACAGCATCACTCAGCGCACCACAGCATCACTCAGCGCAACCACAGCATCACTCAGCGCAACCACAGCATCACTCAGTGCATCCACATCATCTCAGTGCAACCACAGCATCACTCAGCGCAACCACAGCATCACTCAGCGCAACCACATCATCACTCGGCGCCACCACAGCATCACTCGGCACCACCACAGCATCACTCGGTGCCACCACAGCATCACTCGGCACCACCACAGCATCACTCAGCGCCACCACAGCATCACTCAGCAGCACAACAGCATCACTCAGCAGCACCACAGCATCACTCAGCAGCACCACAGCATCACTCTGCGCCACCAAACCATCACTGAGCACTAACACAGCATCACTCTGCGCCACCACAATGCCAGAAAACATCACTCAGGGCCACCACAGCATCACCCAGCACCACAACAGCATCACTCAGCGCAACCACAGCATCACTCAGCGCAACCATAGCATCACTCAGCGCAACCACAGCATCACTCATCATGACCACTGCATCTCAGTGCCACATAATTACACACCACATAATTACACTCTACTCAATGCAACATAAATACACTCAACATAATACCAGTCAGTACCACATAATTACATATCACATAATTACACTCTATTCAATGCAACATAAATACACTCCACATAATAACACTGTGCCACATAATTACACGCCACATAATTACACTCTACTCAATGCAACATAAATACACTCCACATAATACCACTCAGTGTGACATAGTTACACGCCACATAATTACTATCTACTCAATGCAACATAAATACACCCCACATACCACTAAGTACCACATAATTACAAGCCACATAATTACACTCTACTCAATGCAACATAAATACACTCCACATAATACCACTTAGTGCCACATAATTACACGCCACATAATTACACTCTACTCAATGCAACACAAATACACTCCATATAATACACTCAGTGCCACATAATTACACGCCACATATTTACACTCTACTCAATGCAACATAAATACAATCAACATAATACCACTCAGTACCACATAATTACACGTCACATAATTACACTCTATTCAATTCAACATAAATACACTCCACATAGTACCACTGTGCCACATAATTGCACGCCACATAATTACACTCTACTCAATGCAAAATAAATACACTCCACAAAATACCACTCAGTGCGACATAGTTACACACCACATAATTACACTCTACTCAATGCAACATGAATACACTCCACATACCACTCAGTACCACATAATTACACACCACATAATTACACTCTACTCAATGTAACATAAATACACTCCACATAATACCACTCAGTGCCACATAATTACACACCACATAATTATACTCTGCTGAATGCAACATACACTCCACATAATACCACTCAGTGCCACGTAATAACACGCCACATAATTTCACTCTACTCAATGCAATATAAATACACTCCACATAATACCACTTAGTACCACATAATCACACGTCACAATTACTATATTCAATGCAACATTAATACACTCCACATATTACCACTCAGTGCCACATAATTACACACACCTAAGCATCATCTAAACATCACCTAAGCATCACGTCAGTCTGCCCTCGGAATCTGGCATCTGTTGATTCTCCCCTAGTGTCCGTCCACTGCTCGTGTTCTAATTAAATTACTGTTTTCCAACCTCCACTCCCCCGTTATGTATGTCCTGCTGTTATAAAATTATAACAAACAAGCATGAGAACAGGCAGGAAGAAGTTGCCAGCAGTGCAACTACAAAAAAACTAGAAGACATTTCTTATGTTAAAATCATTTTTTAATCAAGTTGTTCAGTTGTATATAATGTCGTCTTGGTTTGTATAAAAGTAACAAAAATGCTTAACACTTTTTATTATAACTTTTCAGCATGATGCACAGCAGCCACAATGCTCTACAACATAGCCAAAAGTTCTGGCTAAACACACAAGGTCCCAAAGGCGAGACCTATTGGCTATGCCAATGCTTGTTCTTTTTGCAGGCATACAGCCAGTGGTGTCAGGCAAGCTGCTCTTTCTTCTGTCCTGAAGGCTTCGTTTGCTTCTGTGTCGAGAAAAGCACCTAGGAATCGAATCTTTTTGCAAGGGTGTAGATATGATTGTTGTCTGTTTAACACAAGCCGTAGATGTTGAAGAGCTGCAGCTAGGCCTGCATAGATTCTGTATCTACTTTTTAAAGTTTTTACCTCGAACAGCCTAAATAGGAAAATGCATGTTGGCCTTGTCTTCTGAGGGGAGCACCTACTGGCACCAAAACATTCTTGCGGTAGATTTGAGACCTAAAGGGAGGACTTTGAAATGATAATTGTAATCACCGACCTGAATTTTTATGAATTTTCAGTGAGTGGGATTATGGTGATATGAAAGAATGCGTCCTGTAGGTCCAAAGATATCATATAATCTTTGTTTTGAAAACATTGAATGACCACCTGCAACGCTACCAAGCAGAAACTTTGCTTTTTCAGAAATTTGTTGAGATTCCTAAGATGTAATATCGGTTTTCAGTCTCTGGACTTTTTTCCTTATTAGGAAAACAAATTGAGATAAAAGCAGACTTTCTTTTATTATTGTTGGGACAAGTTCTATTGCCCCTTTCTTAAACATTATGATACTTTCCTCTTGCAATTGATGAAGTTGTTGATGGGGCTTCTTGCCTGTTGATGTCGTTGGAGGTTTTTGGACAAACTCTAGTGTGACCGTATTTTAGAAGATTAAAAAATGCCGAACCACTGGTTACAATGAAAAGAAATCTTTCCACCTACAGGTGCATTCCGATGCTTTCTGATCGCTCCCAACTTGTCACTGCCTTCTTGATCCCTCGCTCGTTCAAGATTGGTTTCCAGACCCTTTACGAGGGGCTTATTAATGGTGGGAAGTAAAAGGTGGAGCTCTATACTACTGTAGGTAGGATTGGTGGTAGTGCCATTTAGAGGTTGTATATTGTTGATAGCTATAGGGCTGGTGGCCTCCTCTGTAGGAGTGCATGCTTATTCCACACATTCCTTATAAGAACTGTGGGCATCTTTGCTGAAGCACACCGAGAGATCTAGCCGCCCCAGTGTCTACCTTAATAGAATAGAGGGCATCATAGATTCCCCATCATATGGCATGTCTAAGATCTTGCTTTGCACTTCCAGTCTAAAGGAAGTAACTCACAACCAACCTTATCCTCACAAGACAGCCACTCCAGCTAGTTGTCTGAAACCAGTTAAAGTGATGCCCATAGCAGTATCAATTACTGCTGATGACGTCCTCTCTCTTTCTCGTTGGATAGTTTTTCCCTCAGCCTTCTTGTCCTCTTGACAAATGTTTTAGATATGGTCCGATCTCCGAATCACATCTAGCAGTCATATCTAGTGAGTATCGCTAAAGCGTTGGAGGCTACAATGGAGGTGGATACTGTGGCAGAAAAAAGTTTGTCAATGTTGTCAAGTCTTCTCTCCTCCCTGTCTGCTGTTGCTGCACAGGGGGAACTTGGATGTCCTGCCCTCCGCCCACTCGATCAACGCATTATTACACGTTCATATTACACCACTTTTAGCAATTCTATTCCTAAAGGGAAAAAAAAGTTATCACATTTTAAATCCACTGCTCCAATCCCAGCTTTAGCATCAGCTTGGAAAGAAATAAACTACAGTTCATTCACCTTTGTATCCCTCCAGCTTCCAGGTTGACCCTACATCATCAAAAAACCATCAGGTAAGATCACAAGAAAACAATTGCATGTAAAAGGGACAATTTACCGAGGAAGATCACCATTGTTAGTGTACGTTTTTAGAGATTCCGTCGTCTCGTCCCATCGATGGGTTATATGGATTTTCCTTAGGCCTGCTCACTAGTCTTTCCGCAAATGTCTGCTTTCAGCATTTAACCACCCAATAGTCACTTGCAGCCATCTCATGGATATAGGATGTTGGTATTTTTCAAGTGCATAGTAAAGTTGTGATGTGCAAACAGCAATGTTAAGTTAATAAACTTCAGAGCTGCAATCTTGTGTTTGGGGAATGCATAAGACCCAGCACACACATTTCTAATGGACTGCATACCTGGTGCCCTGTTGCTTGTACCATTGTGGTGATCTCATCCCATGTAAGCATTGAAGACTGTCAGGACCACAAAATGTGTGGGAGATCGTTGTCAGTAGCTGCGCATCTACGGCAGGTGGGCGTCGTAGTAGGGTAAATCTTGCAAAGTTTATATAGTGTGAAATAGGCCCTTTTTAGGATATAAAATTGTATCAGTTTCAATACTTTATTTGATTTCATAATAAAATCATAAAAGTGCAGTGCATTAAAATCTTAATACACAATATAATAAAAACAGTTCATAAGACAAATTATTTCTTTAAAAAACAATGCCCAGTACTAGTCAAGAGCAATTTATCATGTTCTTTCTAGCATAAAATACAGTCCACAAAAATCTTGACATACTGCGGCATATCTCCATGGTAGACAAAGATTGTAGGTGAAGATAAGCAGGGCGGCATTGTCTGAAGTAGAGCGATCTTAAAATGGGCAAAATATAATGTTTGCTCAAATTGCTGTACAGTTTGCAGAAAAGAACTACATGCATAGTACTCTGTGCCGTCAGAGTATCACAGGGACTATTTATTCATTTTGTAGACCAACCATTCATTTCAGGATAACTAATTAAACAATGATAAGTATCCAATCTTAAGCTGGTAAGAATAAATCTATGCCTAGAGTTTAATTTAAGATAAGGCTGCATTTCATACTTAGTTAGAATGGCCTGGTTTTTTAATACGCTAGCCGTTAATATTTCAGTGGTCAATCTGAGATTCTCAAGGTGTGCCATACATTCGTTTTTCAAGTCTTTTCTATCAATGACTTCCTGGAATTGGGGCTTCTCGTAATAGTAAGGATACCCCAGGTCAAGGAAAAAGCAGTGGATATATGTCAACCAGGGTATACGTAAAGATGAGCTTGCCTTAAAGCAATCCCTAATAACAGCACGATTTAAGCCAGTATAGTCCAATGTCCAAATTTTATGCCATAATAGAATGGGCTATAGCATTATTAAATCAATTTAAATGACGCATTGCTGGATATCTTGTGAGGGCATACTAGTATCCGGGTCCACTTTGGATCATGCAGGGGTCTTTGTAGATCTGTTTCCCATTGTGCTCCAAGTCTGGGTCATTCTACAGCTATATGTTGGGGGAAGGAAGTCAACAGCCATTTTTATCAAGTGTCTAGAATCTCCCATTGTATTTAGCCTTTGGATTACTGTACGAGTGCTTGGTTCAGCCAGCCTTGAACAGTAGGGGCAACATAAATGTCCCAATCGGGGCCAAATACTGAGTCGTATGCACTAACTTTCCATCTTCATCATCACCTGTATCTGCATCTTGTGGGGAAGTAGACTTAGGCGCCGGAGGTGAATGATGTGAACTGCACTGGCGTACATGGTGTGGTCGATTGTGGTCTGGAGCCCTCTGGAGTTGTAGGCTTGCTTGCTACGATTCTAAGGATTCGGCTCAGAAAAGCATTTATAATAATCAGCAGACATTGATCCTTGAGTACCTGCACCATCTCTTCAGGTGGTGCTTGCTTTGTGTGCTCAGAAGTGTCCAATTCATACTGTCATCCATCATCATCATCTTCATCACCATCCGGATGCTGGACAAAGGGTTGGGAAGAGCGGCTAGTGTCTGGACTGTGTATCTGGCTCTGATCCTTTGCAAACATGAATTATTCATATTCGTCCTTCTTCTTCCCCCCGACACTAGTATTTAACCTTCCACTGATTGCGACTGTATGATGGTCTAAAAGATCCTTTTTTGTCTACGTTTTCTGTGTCAAGAAGACAGTACAGTGCATAAGGTGAAACTTTACTTGTGGTAGTATGTTTAGTCGTTAATGTCATTCTAATACCCTTTAAGGAAATCAGGATTATTTTGTGGTTTGTTGGTGTTGGCAGCATATCCATTCTCATCCACAGCATTTCCGTTGTCAGTGCAGAGGCTGACATGGTTTTAGAGAATGACGTTGAAGGCATTGTGATGGAAGCTGTTGCACTCGTCCACGATGTCTTCGTCAACGGTGTCTTAGTCGATGGTGTCTTTGGGATGGTGTCACATTTTACGGAGTCATTTTCGACAGCATTGGTGTCGTCCATATTGGTGATTTCTTAATCGTAAATCATACTGCTGACGAACAAGTTACTTACCCTCTGTAATGCCTTTTCTGGTAGAGACTCTATCTAACTGCAGATTCCTCACCGTAGAATATTCCCTAGGCATCAGACTGGATCCAGACAATCTTGAATAGTACCTCTGCACCCAAGTAGGAGGCGCCCATCAACTCCACATCTGCATCATCCACTTCGAAGTGATGTTGTGGTGCCTATATAAGCATCACCCTGGCATGCTGACATCAATTTCTTACGTAAGTATTCCTGCACCAAAAACGCAAAGCCACATAAACATCAATGTTTTGACCATTGTGCGGTATCTAATGGGATCTTTAGGGTGAAAGCCCAGTTCGCAGAGCAGGGAGGATCAGTAAGGAATCTGCGGTTAGATAGAATCTCTACCAGAAAAAGCGATACCGAAGGTAAGTAACTTGTTCTTATGTTAGAGACTTCTAATCACAGATTCCTTACCATAGAATAGATACCCAAGCAATACCTCCCAGGAGGTGGGTCTGTGAACTGGCTCAAAGCAAAAAAGTCCTGGAGGACCGAACGGGCAAAATGGCTGTCCCGATGAACCTGACTGGCCAAGCAGTAGTACTTTGTCAACGTGTGGAGTGACACCCACATAGTGGCTTGGCAGATGTCCAGAACAGGTACCCTGCATGAAAATGCAGAAGTAGCGGCCTTGGTCCTGGTGGAATGGGCCCTCAAGCCCTCAGGAGGCTGGCTTCTTAGCTAGTGCGTAGCAGATCTTAATGTAGAGTACAATCCCTCGAAAGATGGTCCGCTTCTGCACAGCCTTGCCCTTTTTCACTCTAGTGAACCAGATGAAAAGGTGATTGTCCATTTGATGCTCTTTGGTGCGATCAATGTTTAACTACTGAACTCTCTTCAGGTCCAAGCGATGGAGTCGCTCCTCTTTCTTGGAAGCATGAGATGGGATGAAAAAGGTAGGAAGAGTGATACGCTGGCCGACATGAAGGGGGTTGACAACATTCAGCAGGAAGGAGGCACTCGTCGAGAGGACCAGGTTTGTTAGGGAGAAAGCTGAGGTAAGGAGGGTGGACTGACAGAGCTTGAAACTTTCTGACCCTCGTAGCCAATGTAACGGCCACTAAGAAGACCATTTTTGAGAGGCAGCAGCGGCAGGGACAGCTGTGCAGTGTCTCGAAGGGAGGCCACATCAAAAACATGAGGATTAGATTGAGGTCCCATTGGGGCATCACAAAGGGGGTAGGAGGAAAAAAGTGTTGTAAACCTTTCAGAAAACAAGACACAACAGGTGAACAGGGAAGGTAGGACCGGCAACCGCAGGAAAACTGAAATGGGCAACAAATAACTGTTAACAGTGGCCAGGGAAAGGCCTCGTCGGGTAAAGATAGAACAAAAAGCAACACCTCCGACAAAGGTGCAGAAAGGGGGTCCACATGACATGAGGAGCACCAGACTACAAACTTACTCCAAATGCAGGCGTA
The DNA here is from genome assembly GCA_963921515.1 of Calotriton arnoldi. Taxonomy (NCBI): domain Eukaryota; kingdom Metazoa; phylum Chordata; class Amphibia; order Caudata; family Salamandridae; genus Calotriton; species Calotriton arnoldi. The sequence goes on along the minus strand of CAWUFW010000054.1, from coordinate 7,075,779 downwards.
TGCCGTTTTGGCGGAGGGATGCCAAGCTGCCAAGATGAAATCACAGACCTCAGGAGGAAGATCAGAAACTCTCGAGTGCTGTCGCTCCATCTCAATGCATGAAGATGGAGTGGGCGAAGAGTCGGGTGCAGGACCGTACCCCACTGTTGCAACAGGAGATCCACCTGAAGGGGCAGCCTGATCGGAGGACCAATGCTCATTCTCAAGAGTTCGGGATGCCATACTACCCCGTTCCCAATCTGGAGCCAGAAGGATGACTTGGGCCCGGTCTGCCCTGATTTTCTTGAGAACTCGGGGCAAGAGCAGTATCAGCAGAAAAGCGTACATGAGTCCCGAGTTCCATTCTAAAAGGAATGTGTCTCCGAGCGAGAGCCGCTTTGGAAACTCCAATGACAGAAGTACGGACATTGCGCGTTTTCGTCAGTGGCAAGAGATTGAGCCAAGGCTGTCCGCATTCATGGAAAAGACCTTGTGCCATCTCCGTGGGTAGTTGCCATTCGTGAACCATAATCATTGCCGGCTGAGATTGTCTCCCAGGCATTCAAGGAGCCAGCCAGGTGCTATGCACCAGGAAAAGATCCTGGCGCCACAGCCAAATCCAGAGGTGCAGAGCTTCCAGGCACAGGTTCCAAGATGGCACCCAACCCGGTTTGCTGTGATACCACATGGCAGTGGTTTTGTCCATCAAATCAGCACCAGAAGACTGCTAAGATGCTGAGATTCTGCCGGGAACCAGATTTCTCTGATCTCCACCTCTCCCAGATGGCCGCCCCAACCCAGAAGTGATGCATCAGTCACCACTGTCAGCTCTGGGTCGGGGAAGAGAGCGGGGCCTGCCACTGACCCAATTGCGGTTTGTCAGCTACCACTGCAGATCTTCTGCAGTCTCCTTGAAATCTGGATCAGGTTGGAGAGATTCCCCTGGTGCTGTGCCCACTGGAACTTCAGATCCTACTGCAGAACCTGGGTATTCCATCTGGCGTGCTTTACCAGGAGGATGGAGGAGGCCATCAGAGGGAGCAGCCTCAGAGTCAGTCTCACCACAATTCAGCACAGTGGCTGAAACATTGGGATCCTAGCCAGAATATCCTGGACTCTCCACTCCAGAGGGTAGGCGCGGAACTGCACTGTATGCAGAATGGCTCAGATGAAAAGGAGCGTCTGAGAAGGAGTCTGGTGTGACTTTGGCATGTTGATAGTAAACACCAGTCAGTGCAAAAAGGTCTGCCGTAGTCTACAGGTGGGTGACAAGTGCGTGGGGTGAGCCTGCCTTCAGCAGCCAGTCATCAAGGTAGGGAAAAACTGGAACCCCAGACCTCCAAAGATGAGCTGCAACCACTGCCATCACTTTTGTGAACACTCGAGGGAAGCTGGTGAAGCCAAATGAGAGCACAGCGAACCTAAAATGCTCATGGCCCACGGTGACAGCACGTACTGCTTGTGGGCTTGCAGGAAAAGAATGTAAAAATAAGCGTTCTGTAAATCCATTGCTACCATCCATCTCCAGTGTCCGTTGCAGACACGACTTGAGCAAGAGTGAGCATTTTGAATTTCTCTTTCCACAGACAGGCGTTGAGAGCCACAGACCTAGGATAGGATGAAATACTCCGTCTTTTTTCAGCAGTAGAAAGTAGCAGGAATGGCAACCACAACCTACTTCTTGCGCAGGCACCTTCTCGATGGCTCCTTCGAACAAAAGAGCCTGCACTTCCTGAAAGAGTAAGGAGAGGTGGTCCTCTGTCAGCCGTTCTTGGGCTGGAGGCAAAGGCGGAGAGGTTTTCACAAATGGAAAGGAGTCATCCCCTCCCCACAATCTGAAGCACCCACTTGGAGGTTTTTGCAGTCCATTGGAGCAGGTTGTGCCTGATCCTGCCACCTATGGGATGGCTGTGTTGGATGGAGGGTATACTAAAGAGGTTTAGAGGCTGTGGCTGCTGGAGGGGTGAGGGACTGGACAGGTTGCTGGGCCTGGCTCCCGCATTATCTTTGCAATCCATGGTCCTGTCCACAAAAGGATGGGCAGGTTGATGTACAGGTGGGTACGTCTGGCGTAGCAGATGCCTATAGGTGCCCCGACCATGTCTGCGGTAGAGGCAAAAGGACTGCTGCTGAGATCGGGCAGATAGAGACAGCCCGAGAGATTTGGCGGTGACCTGGCTCTCTCGAAAGGGCTCGAATGCCGTATCAGCTTTGTTGCTAAATAGGGCATTCAATCAGGGATGCCTCGACATCCTCCAAAAACCCGGTGGACAGCAACCAGGTGTGGCAGCGCTGTGCCACTATAGAGTCCATGGCTATACCTAGGGAGTCTGCCATGTCTAGTTTGCACCTAATGGTGAACTCTGCTCCATCGCGGCCATCCGCAAGGGCTTAGCACAGTCCTTCTCAGGAAGCATGGGAAGCAGCTGTGCAATCGAGTCCCACAGTGCATGGGAGTAACAGCCCAAGAGGCAAGCAGCGTTCACCAACTGCAAGGGTAGGCTGGTGGAAAAAAAAGGTGCCTCTCAAAGGTGTCCAGCCTCTTGGATTCCCTGTTTGGTGGGGTGGAAGGAAACGCAGCTGACTTGACTTTAGAGGTTGAGGCTTGCACAACCATGTTCTCAGGTGAGGCATCCTGGGAGAGGAAAGGATGGGTCACCAGGGCTGGGACGATGATGGTGGGCAATAATGCAGTGCACAGGAGCCCCACCGCAATATTTGGCAGAGGCCGCCAGGAGAATGTCGGTGAGGCTTTACTGAAGGGGGTAAGAGGTCAGCCGAACCAGCTCCTGGGTGAAGCACCTCACTCAATATGTTGGTCTTGACCTCCACTACCAGCAGCTGTTGTTCCAGGGCCTCTGCTGCCCTGAGTATTACGGTGGTGAAGGATGCACCTTCTTCCGAAACCAAGCCCGGAGGAGAAAGCATGCCAGAGTCTAGGGAAGTGTCCAAATTAATGGTGCCACCCAGCTCCCGTACCAGTTTTCAGCTGGGTCAGGGTCCTCCTTCATAGGACCAAACCTTTCCTCCTCACCTCCCCTTCAGGAAGGTAGGGACAATCTAGTGGTGGGAAGTCCAGGGGCAGGTAGAGCCTGGATGGCGCCGGCACGGAGTTGGGGAGGAGGATGGGCTTGTCGTCATAAAGGCACCGAAGGGGAGGGAGCAGGGGTGAAGGAAGGCATTCACGTCAGCGTTGGTATGGATCCGGCGGTGGATCCAGAGGGCCAAAATGGCGTCGGGTGGGCCTGCCTGTGGTAACCCAGCCAGGGCACCTCGCTGCTCCTTGGGGCTTGAGGCATGCCAGAGGGATTCAGTGGCTCGAAGTAACGTGCATGATGTCATAGAATTGTTTCAACTGGATAGGTGTCGCTCTGGCTTCTGGGAACTGAGGGTAGTGCAGAGCAGGCCATGATGCTGGTTCTACAGGTGGATTGTGGGAGCATACCCTAGACGCACGGCGCTTGGACATAGAAGCCGAAGAACAGTTCGACTTTTTTTTCTTGCGCTTCTTTGACTTACCTGACATGGAGGAATAGGTCTTAGCATGTGAAGACGGCCATCTGCGGGAACGGCTTCAAGAGTGGTCCCAAGATCTGCCCCTGGAATGGGACGGTGCCTTCTTTTGCCATCATTGCCCGCTCGCCTAGGCTGCTCCTTGGGGTGCATTAACTTGCATTTGATGCAGGCCTTGGAGTTGTGAGTTGGCCCCAGGCACCAGAGACAAACCAAAAGGGCATCAGTGATCAGACACCAGTCTGTGACATTCCCTGCAAGGTTTAAACCCTATAATTTGGTGACTGACATTTTCCGAGCACACAGTGAGCAATAGCGCAAAAAAAGGTCGTCAAAAAGGTCGAAAGAGTTGCTTAAAAAATGACTGATGTAGTTCTGCAGATCATCGCTGATCGCGCAGAAAAAAAAGGAATTGATGTCAGCGCACCTTGATGGGGTTTATATGGACACCGCAACATTACTTCTGACGCAGACACGGAGCTAATCAATGGACCTACCGGCGCGCAGAGGTACTGCTCAAGATTTTCCAGATCCAGTCTGAAGCCTGGGGAATATCCTAAGGTGAGGAAACCAAGGTGGTACTGAAGATGAATTCGTCAACACTAGAGATGACGAATATTTCTTTGATGTCTCTAAGGTCAGCTTTTTCTTGTTGGGGCTTGATATCTCACAAAAGGTCTTGTGATGTTTTCTTGACAGTGCTTTTTCAGTCAGAATCATTACATCTGAGGATGGGAAATCTTCTCTGTAGAGTTCCTAAAAGCCTTTTTAGGTGGTTCTTCAGAGATTGAGCGTTTTACCTCAGAATTTGTCTTTTGAAAATGTTCAGTGTGAATGCACCTTTTCACATTCTTCCTCAGAATTCTGGATATCCTGTGCTTTAAAGTTCTGGCGCCACAATAATAATCTTGCCCCTTTGAACTTCGGAGTTTTTGCAGAGAATGTTCTACACATTTTACAGTCTTTTGCCTTATGAGCTGGATAAAGGCAGTATATGTATTCCTTCTGGGGGTTCTCAGAATGGAGCCTCTTTATTCAAGAAATTCCACATGGTCCAAAAAGACCTTTCTTACAAGATTCAGACAAGGCCGGATATAGCAAGCTTAATAAGCCGACGAGGCAATGTGAAATCCTTCAGAAATGCTGAGGGAAATATGAATAAAGTCACTTATCTGACTATGCAGAGCTCAAGGGACTCCCTCCACGTACAATAGGAAGTAGATTCCTGAACTGGGTGTGGGTGTGGGTGGGGAGGAGTGAATGTTGTGCTTTCTCTGACTGGCTAGGTTGCGGATCATTTCAAATGATATGAATAGGTTACTGTTGTGACTAAGCTGAAGCTTTCTTTTCTATGTAAGTTTGACATTGTACTGCTCACTGTGCCTACCATGGGACTCCCAGTTCATCAATGAGGATGACTCAAGCATGTGAATCTATGACAGATCCAATATTGGAGAAAATCTATGACAAACACAATGGGTATCTCTGCCACACAAGGCGGACATAATGTCTACAAAAGTGATGAGGATACTGTGTGCCACACTAAGTATTCTGTGACCCAAATTGTGGTATTCTGTATGGCTCATTGTTGGACAATTCTACGTCACATGATTGGGATATTACATTATATAGGTGAGACGGTAGTATATTCTATTAGAATGATGCTCATAACATGGATCAATTAATTACTTTATCGTGGCTGGATTGTGGTTAAAATTATGTGCCAAATATTTCATTGTTGTAACCACACCGGGGGTGATGGGAACACTTTTCTCTTTGAAATAAAGTCCTACGCAAACAGTACCCATGCGTCTGTGAAATGCTGGGTAATCTAACCATGCACAGAACGCATCTGTAGAATAAACCCACAGGAGAATGCATGGAACACATTTTTAAAGAAAGGAGGGATATTTCATTTTTCCCATGAAGCTTCTGTAATAAAAAAGAAACGGGTAAGAGATGCCCACTGGAATTCTTGTTGCATTTAATATATTCCTAATTCAAGGTAACACTGAAAAATTACACACCCATTTTCCCTGGGTAGAAAATGTTTTCCTCTAACATTCGCAGTATTTGAAAGGTAACAACCACACAAATTCATTTGATAGAGAAATGCATCATTTTTATATACAATTTCAATTTATAGAAACATCAAGTTTCATTAACACCACTTATTATTTTGGTTTTCCCTTAAATTAAAAGAGCAACAATTTATTTAAAATTATTTTAATAACTTTCTATTGAACAAAGTCAACTTTTGAGTCTTCTAGTAACGCTTCCACCCTTTGACTAATAATCCCCACTTTTCAAACTATTTGAATAACTTTCATAAAGTTTTATTGAACCATGTTAACTTTTTTCTCAAATCTTTTTAGCAAATACAGAAACACACCAAGAGCATATGTTTGCTGGTGAAACTGAGATTCCCTGCCACTCATAGAACACTTCCAGCTTGTGCCAAGTAGTACATGCCTTGGATCAATCATCAGTCTGGAGAAGGGGGGACCCCCGCAGAGCCAGGACCCATCAACAGCAACAATCTTCACAACATGGCCAACTTTCACACCCAAATGACTCCTCCTTCTTTTTATTGGACAGTATTGAAAGAAATGACAAATCCCACTGAAACGATTTTTATAATCATGTAACAATGCTACTACTGCCTTTCTTGTGACGTCTGTGCATGTAGCACCAACGCTGAACGGCTCAGGCTGCAAGCGCTGGAGAGAGCGACCGAAGGAACTCAAGGAGCATGGAACCAACATCGCTCACTTTAGGATTTCATTAGGACCCTGACACAATGTGGGGTTCTGCCAACTGGTAGATCCTTCTCTTGTATCCTTCCAGGAGTTGGGCCGTCTTCAAATGGCGACCCAGCAGTAGGCGCGGTATCTGGAGGAGTTTTTCTTCTGAGAATGCTAACGTCACTCATGCGACTGTCGCTGATATCTGTGAAACTTTGAACTTCAGCCATAGTGTTCCTTTTGTGCCCTTAATGACTAGGTTTCTTGGTCAGCATCATGGAATATGAGAGCAGCAGCAAAGTCTGAAGAAGGTCACAACCATTGTTGACTTTTCATCAAAGTTATACTGGATCCCGGTTCCCATTTTTCCAGCTCTTTGTCCCGGCTCCGCAACACAGGACTCCTGGGATTACAAATAAGAAGCCATAGCATACAGGATCTGCAGTCCCATGGAAAAGCATGGCACCTGGGCAATGGTGTAAGACGCGGACCGCATGGGGGCCTTGAACGCCAGAAGATAGGCCACCGTGTAGAACATGCGTGCCAAGAAGAAAACCAGGAAGTGGATCCTGGCCACGGTGAGATTTGGCTCCAGCAGGGAGTAGACGGCCCCCAAGAAGAGGAAGGGGTAGATGTTCTCCATGTCATTGTGGTGGCATCTGCAAGAAGAAACAACAGCATCAGATCTTTACTCGCAGAGCCCAGGCGTCTGCAGAAGGGCCGTGTTCTCAAAGCCCCTCACTGGCGAGTAATTACTCAGCCTTGCACCCTGCCACCCTGCTCCCCTGCCAACCTGCCAGCCTGCCACCCTGCTCCCCTTCTTCCTGACCTCATGTCTACATTTCAAACACTCCTGTTCCCTGTGAAAAGGCAGGGATGTTATGTCACAGAGGGGCCCTCTGCAAAGTAGGTGGAGGGGCCCCCACACACAAACATGCTTTCTTAAATAAATTCAAAGAGGGGACAGTGAAGAGCAATTAAAAAAAATGCATCCAGTGCAAAGCAAAGATGTTTTCTCCAGATCCAAGTGAAGCACAGGTGGGGTTAGGGTGGTCCTCCCGCCCAACGAATGAAGGCTTTCTCCAGATCTGGGCTGTGTACAGCTTCATATGGAACGGGCATTTCGCTTCACTGAATGAACACCTTTGTCAGATTCAATCACAGCATAGGTCAGTTTAGGACTGATCTTACCTCTCACTGAAAAAACTTTCTCCAGAACTTGAATAGTATCTCTCCCTGAAAATGAACGTCTCTGTTTATGTGCAAAGCATCAGATGGCAGGAATGACTTGTAAAGACTCCAGAGGTGAGTTGACTCTGAGGTGGCAGAAGTGACTGTGACGTCAGATATCAAGAGTAGTAACTTACCGGAGTCTACGAATAATAACTGACCTTATGAGGACAGAACTGAACTCTAATAAACAGTCACGCACCTTTACAAAAATGGCGTACACTTGAAGTTCTACGGCATTGGCATCTTTCATAGATTTCCAGGCTTGAAATATTTCCTGTCATCAGGCTGGGAACTCTTGCAGTCAATGTTTAAACAGCAGCATTCATATACTCTCAGTAAGCATTGCATTAGCCACACACTATATTCAGTCTGTCCACCTCAGTGCGTGACTCAAACTGAGCTAATGAGAGAGGGACAGAGCTCAGCTCCGCTCAGAAGCTAAAGAGAGCAGAGGCTCAGAGCCTACCCATGGTGGGTCATTATTGAATGTATGGAAGGGCTGATGGTGGGTCTCAGGGACTCCATGAAAGACGCCAATGTGAGAAAGATGTAATTACAGGTGGTAGTAAGTGCTTCTCCGGGATTGGACCTTCCAGAGATCCAAGCGCCTCTGATGGGACCAGAACAGCAGTGCCAGCACAAGTAGTGTAGACGTGAATGCAGCGTGAGTAAAGCACCGTCAGTCCCTCTGCACCCCTCCCTCTGGGCTGTACATCACCACAATAATGTTTGGCAAAATGTCCTTTAAATCAGTCTCTCTGGAGACATCTCTCAAGGGTACCACAGCTAAGAGAGTAATCCTCGTCGCCACGGCTTTGGAAGAGTGAGGTTCAAAAGGAGACGTCATTAAAGCAACAACAGGGTGTTAATTTCTCATGATGAGCTAAGCTTTGGTTTTGGCAGAAAAGTTTGAGTCCTTTCAGAAATTCCTTGACTGTTCTAGAACAGAATAAAGATGGGTGACTTGGCTCCTTAATGAGGGTTTGATGGAGGGAGAGGAAAGACATAAACTTGCAGTCCACCCACACCACTAAACCCATGGTTCCGCCATCCCAAGGAAACAAACAGAGGTTTGGCTCCCCGAGTCCATCCAACACAGGACTGCTGGAGCAAAGTGGTAGTCACCTCGCCCTAAGGAAGGGGCCACATTACTGTTTTTCCCTGGCCAGCCACCATGTTTGGCATGGTAGACGTGGGTAGGGAAAAAGTAGAACGACCCTGACGTGCAGGGACAAAGCTCATAGAAGTCGATTAGGGGCCCCTAAGCCACCTGTTGCGACCCCTGCCACCTTACTTGTGACCCTTGGCTGGAAATCACTCAGCCAGTGTGAGCAGCGCTTCATTGCACTGCTGAAGGAAGCTCTGAGTGACTGCATCATGATTGCAGATTGCCTGCAAGCTGGCTGGGCCCACCGGTCCGGGCCTGTGCAGAACTTGTCCTCCCTACCGTTGCTATGGTGGCCCCGGGCCTTGCAGCGAGTAGTCCTAGACTTCTAGATACATATGTATGTAACTGCTGCGCTGCATGCCTGGGCCTCGCCTCAGTCACTTGCAGGGTCATCAATCGAGTAGCCTGCGAAAGCGCTGCTACCAATGACGAGCCTGGCAAGATTTATTGGCCAGTCCCTGACAGGTCTCTCTTGGAGTCGGGCTCATGTGATGACTCCAGTGAGTGACCAACAGTGACCAGCTATAGCCGGGTATGTAACCTCTGCACCTCTCTAATTGCATAAGGCCTCCGTGTCTTCCTGTTATATGATAAGCTAAATGATCGGTTAGAAAGCAATTTTCCAAAGGTTGAATTGGTGCGCGTTACAGTACATTGTGAACAGAGAAATTCCAGCTTTAATTTCCTAAATTTGAAGCGACATTTCACACTTGAAGCGTTCTGGGCCTCAAAACAAATGCAATGCAATGGTTAGGAAAAGGTAAACTCACATCATTGATAGATGCACACAATAGAATGTACAGATGCATTATTCACCTAATGCTTCTTTCCTAACCGAGAATGAATGTTGTCAATAGCACGTTGCGGCAGCCTTTCAAATTTTTCCAAAATTGTAGAGAGTAACATTTAAACGCTATGCTCATTTTTAAAAATCAGTCTGGAGAAAACAAGGAATTGAGTTGCAAAGCCTCAGGGTAAAGCGTGTTTTATACTTGGCTTAAAAGTCTGCCTGTTGGCGCCAGTGCAAGGTGTCGTGGCTCACTGTTGTCTGAATTTTGTCCAACAAGTTGGTAGTTCGGTAAACTGTGCTAAGTGCCCCCAAATCTGGATAATGAAGTTTTTGCAAACTAATAAATAGTTCTATGCTCAGGTGGATGGACGAGGCCCCTGGTCAACTGACTATATGGTGGTGGTAATTGGTGAGGTTTTCCATTGTTCATATAACATATGTTTGGGCTACGTTATTATTCATAATACTATTTTTGGGGGAGAATTTTATATAGCACGGACTCGACCCGAAGGTATCAGAGCGCTTTACATGATCACCAGTTGCATTACAGACGGACACATACATTGTTTAGGCGCGGGGAGACTACTACTAGGCACTGGCACAATAAGCAGCATTTAACTTACTTGTAAGACCCCAGTATATGGTACCAGGGGTACCTAGAGCCTGCAGGTTAAAGTGCCTGATGTGGTCTGCAGCATTAGTTGCACCAACACAAGTGTGACAAAGCATGGCCACCAGCCTGCCAATTCCGGCTGGCAGTGCAGCTTTAAACGGCCAATTCGACTTTTTTAAACAATGGTAAAGCCCAAGCCTTCTGAGCTCTAAAGGCATGGTGCATTATATTCAGGCGGGAGGGACCCAAGTAGCCCATTGGCTAGTAACCACCACATCCCCAAGGGCACTTCCTGGGTATACATGTGGTACACCTGGCATCTAGACCTCAGATTGTGTCTGTACTGAAGAAGAGGATAGAAAAAGACTATCCTGCTGACCTTGGGCCCGGCAAAGCGAGGACACACTGATGTTGGACTGCACCTGCTGACCTTGGACCCGGCAAAGCGAGGACACACTGATGTTGGACTGCACCTGCTGACCTTGGACCCGGCAAAGCGAGGACACACTGATGTTGGACTGCACCTGCTGACCTTGGGCCCGGCAAAGCGAGGACACACTGATGTTGGACTGCACCTGCTGACCTTGGACCCGGCAAAGCGAGGACACACTGATGTTGGACTGCACCTGCTGACCTTGGACCCGGCAAAGCGAGGACACACTGATGTTGGACTGCACCTGCTGACCTTGGGCCCGGCAAAGCTAGGACACACTGATGTTGGACTGCACCTGCTGACCTTGGGCCTGGTAAAGCGAGGCACACTGATGTTGGACTGCACCTGCTGACCTTGGACCCAGCAAAGCGAGGACACACGGATGTTGGACTGCACCTGCTGACCTTGGACCCAGCAAAGCGAGGACACACTGATGTTGGACTGCACCTGCTGACCTTGGACCCAGCAAAGCGAGGACACACTGATGTTGGACTGCACCTGCTGACCTTGGGCCCGGCAAAGCGAGGACACACTGATGTTGGACTGCACCTGCTGACCTTGGGCCTGGCAAAGCGAGGACACACTGATGTTGGACTGCACCTGCTGACCTTGGACCCAGCAAAGCGAGGACACACTGATGTTGGACTGCACCTGCTGACCTTGGACCCAGCAAAGCGAGGACACACTGATGTTGGACTGCACCTGCTGACCTTGGACCCAGCAAAGCGAGGACACACTGATGTTGGACTGCACCTGCTGACCTTGGACCCAGCAAAGCGAGGACACACTGATGTTGGACTGCACCTGCTGACCTTGGACCCGGCAAAGCGAGGACACACTGATGTTGGACTGCACCTGCTGACCTTGGACCCGGCAAAGCGAGGACACACTGATGTTGGACTGCACCTGCTGACCTTGGACCCGGCAAAGCGAGGACACACTGATGTTGGACTGCACCTGCTGACCTTGGACCCGGCAAAGCGAGGACACACTGATGTTGGACTGCACCTGCTGACCTTGGACCCGGCAAAGCGAGGATACACTGATGTTGGACTGCACCTGCTGACCTTGGGCCCGGCAAAGCGAGGACACACTGATGTTGGACTGCACCTGCTGACCTTGGACCCAGCAAAGCGAGGACACACTGATGTTGGACTGCACCTGCTGACCTTGGACCCAGCAAAGCGAGGATACACTGATGTTGGACTGCACCTGCTGACCTTGGACCCAGCAAAGCGAGGATACACTGATGTTGGACTGCACCTGCTGATCCTTGGGCCCAGCAAAGCGAGGACACACTGATGTTGGACTGCACCTGCTGATCCTTGGGCTAGCAAAGAGAGGACTGTGTTTGTCGTGCCCAGCTCGAGGAGTCATCGTCCCTGAGATCCAGACAGAAGGGACTCCAAGAGTCAGCTGGCTGACATCCTGTTCCAGCACCATGGCCACAAAAGCTGAAGAAGCCTGCAGTGGTGGGTTGGTAGCCAGGATCACTGAACCGTCAATCACCACAGAAGTGTAGCTTGCCAGCCCAAGTCCTGATGCTCAAAAGTTGCACCTAACTCTGCTGGCTCCGGGAGAGTAATCAGAGTGTAGTTTGGTCATCCAGAAGGAAAGTTATTGCCAGAAGAAGGGAACCACTGGCTTAGTCGCCATCAGAGGCCAGTAGTCCAGTGGCAACTGGTTTTTTTTCCACTCGACTTCACCCGGACTTCGAGGGACATCGACTTCTGTTGCCAAAGGTGCACCACCATGTTCATGGACCGAAAGATGGTCCTAGGAAGACCCCTGTCACCGGAACGACAACCTCATCTTTCAGCCTTTTTTTGATCCTCCTGCATCAGGACCACTTCATCAAAGTCAATGCCAAGTTGCCATTAACGCTGAAACTGAACGGGAGACTGCTTTTCCTTGGGACTTTGTTAGTTCCCCTGACCTGCTCCCTGCCAGAGTTTGTTGCCTAAAGTAACTGGAAGTGACCACATACAACTTTCTCAAAGTTTAATAAAAAATTTCAAAAAGTCCTGTTTTCTCCATACTTACCAATGCTTGTTTGCGATTGAGTAAAAATTTGTGATTTATTGTTTCTTCAAGTATTAATATCTCAGGAACCATGTGGTGTATCTTGTTCATTTTAGTGTCTATAAATTCATAAAAATATGGTCTATTTTTATAAATGAGTGTCAGATTTCTTGAGAGTCTTGTTTCCTTCTTATCCAATTGGTTTGGTGCTTCTTAATGCTTTCCACTTGTTCCTTCGGTCAAGCCAGACTGCTTGAAGCCTCAGCTACTCAGGGTTGAGATAAGGTTTTTACGAGCGAGCCTGCCTGGACTCTAGACAGTGTATTACACGGTGAGGTCCCCAACCACGCCATATAACACACCACATTTTCTCACACAGTGGAACTATCCATCTGGTGGTAAAAAAACATGGCGCTTTGCATTCCATTTTGCTAAGAGTCTCACTGAATAGAGTTCTCCAGTCCTGGAATACCAAGAGAAGCTGGCAGTGGTCGCCCTCCCATTCATGACTGCTTGTATGCTCTCTGCTCAAGGCAACCACAGTAGTGTTGCTGATTCTGGGGACATACTCAGCTGACATTTGTACTCGGAACTTGAGAGCCCTGTGTCGAAGAGGATGAACTTCTATGAAGAGCTGAAGAGATCTTATTCACCCTTGCTTTAGAATGGAATATGTTGTTGCCATAGCGCTGGTGTAGGCCATCACTTCAGGGCTGATTACCACTGGAAGGAAGGCTTTGAGAGCAAGTCTGACAGGTATAATCTGACAGATCTGAGCTCTGATAGGTTGTGGTGGAGGGAGCTTATGTTGGAGATCCAGAGAAGACTGACATGTAAGTCTTCGAGAGGGGCCCCTTTTCCGCCATGGACATGTCTGCTGTGAGGAACAGCTGAGAAGTGGAGGGATACAGTGCCTAGTCTGCAAAGATGACGCAACGTTGAAGTAATCACCGAAGTGCTGCCTTCGACTGCGATGGTTAATGCATTGTAATGTAGTGTTCTTTAGGAAGGTGTGTCCTCACTCTTTCTTAAATTGCAGCAGTGTTGAGGCGGTCGTGATGGATATATGGATATTGTTCCAGATCCTGGGTGCAGAGATGGAACAGTTCCTAATTTTTAAACACAATAAGGGCCTGTAGTTTTGCTTAGAGGCCTGCAACCAGCTCACGAATATTGGGGGTGCCAAATACCAAGGGTCTGTAGTTTTGATTCCACCTCATGCCTCTTTCATTCACCATCAGACATTCCCAACCCATTTATTTCACCTTTGTATGTACTTTTTCATCCCTGATTTCTCCCTTTGCCACTGTTTTTCTGCCTTTCTCCTCCTCTCTTTCCTTACTCCTTTTGTGTGTTTTCTCTCTTGCTTTGGGTGAAAGTCTGATGAAAAATAAATGCCAGTGCCAAACAATGAGTGCCGGTGGGCCACACCTGCACCCACTGGCTCAAATTAAGCACTGGCAGGAAAAGGCATACACTTCTTGTTTGGAGTCTGATGGTGTTCTGGAAGGGGGGGTGCCGCGGGCCACCAGGGATGCTGAGCTTGTCTGCGAGATAAGCAGTGGTGATGACTTTCTAAATAATGCAGCTGGTTTAGAAGATAATGCAAGCTGGCAAGGGGAGTTCCATCAGGAGGGGATGATGTCAATATATGTATTCAGGACCTCAATGGAACATGCTGAGGCATGTAGGGTGCCCATAAGGGGTGCCAGGTCTGGCTGATGTGCAGGAGGTGTTTGAGGCGTTGCATTTCTAAAGCAGTGGAGACTTTCAAATAGTCTTGGGTATCACCGGCGTATTGGTAAATCTTGATGCTTTTATCCGTGAGTAGATCACCAAGCGGCTCCAGGTAGAAGCTGAAGTTGGCAGGGGACAGTGTAGAACCATGTGGGTCTCCGCGGGGGGTAGGAATCTTTTGAGACCTGGAGGTGATGATGTGCACAAAACAATCTACGTTGTGCGTTTGGCTTCTCTTGAACGGGTCTCACGTGAAGGCGGGACTATGGAAGGAGGCGGAAGCGGGAGGGTATACAGCCTAAGAGCACTTTGAGTCATCTGACCTTTACTGCTTATTGGGACTGAACAGGGGCAGCAAGAAAGAGTGACTTCTGTTCCCTCTTCCATGGAAGGGAAGGCTTCCTGTTCCTTTGAAGCAGTGCGGTCACCTAGAAGGACTGTGAGGGTCATATAAACCCAAGCCGGCCAAGGTAGGAAGAGGCCCTACCTCCGTGCTCCCTGAAGGAGGCTTCACACCCTTTTCTGAGTAAAGCACCCGCACAGCAGTTCTTTTCTGACAAATGTGATTCCACTGTCCTGGCAGAAGCTATTTTCTCAGCAATGAATCCGGGATCAGACACCATGCCATAGCAGTCTGCTCAGCATTCTGCTTCATTTCACACAAAAAAAACAATAATTACAAAGATGGCATTTGCTTTTGTGATGCACAAAACAAAGGCCTTAGGCACAGGGGCATTTCCCTGGGCAGGAACATTTCTGGAGCCCTTTAGAGGTTGTCTGTGAACCACCATAGCTGGTGGGGTCTCAGCCAGGGGGGGTCCAAAGGTCTGGCAGTGTGGGTGCTCTCCCAATGTGTCGGCAACGCCGATGTACTACTCTCTCTGCTGAACTCTCGGTCCAGGTTTGGAGTTGGGCAGACTGCTAGGTTTATCAGACTGAGTTAACTTTACTCCATTTGCGTAGACGCTCCCCCAATGGCCCGACAGAGTAAGGGGCGTTGGAGGAAGCACATAACACCGTCTGCCCTATTTAGGATGGGCGGGGTTATGTGGTTTGTTTCCTCTGTCTGTCACTGTCAGGTAAAACACGGCGGTGAACCCAGTGGCGTAGCAAGGTCAGGTGGTACCCGGTGCGGAAAATTTCTTGTCACCCCAGGCTTGACAAAATGGCAAAAATATGTGTTTAAAACACATTTTTTTGCCATTTTGTCACCCCCCCTCAGTGATGACACTGGGGCGGCCCGCACCCACCGCACCCCCCTTCCTACGTCACTGTGTGAGCCTGAGGAAAGCCAAAATAATGACAACTTTGGAAGTTTGTTTTTGAAAAATAAAAAACTTTGGAACAGTTTGATGACTGGGCGTCATGCTTGATGGTGCTGCCAATCAAACTCTGCCAACATTGGCAGGAACCACCATGATGGGTTCACTTTGCATTCCGTGTTCAGGTATGCAATTCAAAATCAATAATTCATTCATTTAAACAGCCCAAAGTAATGATTATTCTTGTTTATTCGAAGAGCGCATGTTTAGAGAGTTTAAACCTACAGCACACATTTCACCTCTCCTGGAACGCAAGCCTGGGGCTTTTTCAAGGCTGAAAAACATAAGGTACAACAATGACAAATATAATAATTGTGACATCATTTTCAGTGGCGGTCTTGGGTGTTCTACGATAAGGTGGTTCAGTTCGGCGTCACACCGCAAGCCTATGCATGAAAAACTCGTGAAAAAAGTACCACGTACAATAAAAGAAACAATATCGTGGAGTGAAGTGGAAATATTGTGGTAAAGAGGTTTCAATTGTGAAAAGGGTGACCCTGGATGCGTAAGGGAGCTCGACGAACTCAGTTACAATTATGCGTTGTTACCGTTTTGGCTCTCAGAACGCTATGCACAGTGTTAAGGAGAACAGTATGGCATTATGAGGGTAGAACAAGGAGGGGGGATATGGGAATGAAGATACAATCCTTCCCTAAGAGTTATAAATCTCACAGTGCTGTTAGGATTATACGTCCAGGTCCTTCAAGAGAGAATGTGCTCGGGCCGTGGACATGAGGTCCACTGGAGTTTGTTGTTGTCCTGCTGGATAAAGCAGACAGGAGTGATTGGTCGGTGTTCGGGCCATGGACATGAGTTCCACTGGAGTTTGTGGTTGTCCTGCTGGATAAAGCAGACAGGAGTGATTGGTCGGTGTTCGGGCCATGGACATGAGATCCACTGGAGTTTGTGGTTGTCCTGCTGGATAAAGCAGACAGGAGTGATTGGTCGGTGTTCGGGCCATGGACATGAGATCCACTGGAGTTTGTGGTTGTCCTGCTGGATAAAGCAGACAGGAGTGATTGGTCGGTGTTCGGGCCATGGACATGAGATCCACTGGAGTTTGTGGTTGTCCTGCTGGATAAAGCAGACAGGAGTGATTGGTCGGTGGTCGGGCCATGGACATGAGGTCCACTGGAGTTTGTGGTTGTCCTGCTGGATAAAGCATACAGGAGTGATTGGTCGGTGTTCGGGCCATGGACATGAGGTCCACTGGAGTTTGTGGTTGTCCTGCTGGATAAAGCAGACAGGAGTGATTGGTCAGTGGTCGGGCCATGGACATGAGGTCCACTGGAGTTTGTGGTTGTCCTGCTGGATAAAGCAGACAGGAGTGATTGGTCGGTGGTCGGGCCATGGACATGAGGTCCACTGGAGTTTGTGGTTCTCCCGTTGGATAAAGAATACAGGAGTGATTGGTCGGTTGTCAGAAAGGCTCCGTATCTGATGGTCGTCTACATCCATGAATGCGGACAATTCCTGGATCTGGTAAAGCTGTCCCTTTATTGTTGTAATGCACTGGTATTTTCTGTGATGTGGCATATCAGAATATGTGTCCTCCTTGCCAATAAAAGCAGAGAAGTCCCCTTTCTTGGCGAAACAAAGGTTTTCCTGAAGGGTGACCATGAGAAAATCCCATTTCTTTAAATACCTGTTCATTTTGTAAATCTCCAATATGGGGCACCACTCTCCATACTTCTTTGGTAGCTGCAAGAATCTGGAATGAAACCCCTGACCCCTGTACACTTTGGGACAACCTGCATGGCACTCTTTAAAAGGAACTCTGAAATCGCATCTTTAAAAGGTGGTCTTAGAGTGAGTTTTACTGTGTCCTCTGGATCGACAATATCAGTACCCCCTTAAGTCCCACTATTTTGAACATAGATACCGCATCTCGTCCCTCTCCCTCCCTGCTCAGTCTTCTTGTTCTGACTTCTGTTTGGCATCTGAGGTATCCGAAATATCCATACTGATGACAGGACGTGTGACGTGTCCATGATGAATGCATCAACTAATGCGGATGAAGTAAGCTAATGCATCAGAACATCCAGATAATAATCTTGCTTTCCTTAGGCCGGCTCCCTATGACCGAAGAGATATCATATGCCTTAAGTGTCTTATATCGAGAAAAAATTAATGAAGCAATAGCAAATGTAGCAGAGGCAGCAGCCAGGATATTGGTCTGGTTCCCCAAAATATTTCCACAGTTCTTTCTGGTTCATACATGTTCTCACGCCCAATTCTTACGTGAGGCAAATGTGACCCTGAAACAATGACGTAGCAGGATTTCACATGTTTCAGTGACCAAAAGTCACACTAATGAATCATAAAGATACCACTGTGACGATTCATATTAATTATTAGGAATCACTATTGGATATTCTAACTGCGCCCATCGAAACTGTAAGGAATGCATGAGAATGTGTATGAACTAGAAGGAGCTATGGACATAGATGGACACCCAAAGGGGTAGGATGGACCAGTTACATGTGGGATCTATATGTATGGACCGGATGGGCCATGATGGGGACCAACTGAAGGGGAAGGGGGTGTAACCCTTGAACTCAAGTGTGGTGAATCCTTTCCTGTGACCGGGAGACACATGGATGAATTGTGGCAGGACTCTTATGGGTGGATCTCTCTGGAACTGTCATGAATGAATCTTTATAGAACTCTTATGATGACAGAAAAACAGTACTCTGTTCATGAATCCCACTAAATGTTATATGTTAATATTTCTCTCCTACTACACTTTCTGATAGCACACACAGAATGTATTCTAATTCACTCGAATAGTCCTGTTTCTATGTTCGTGGTCAGCCAGCAGCCATCTCTGCATGTCATCACGTTCAAACTTGTCACAAGAAATAGAAGAGGGACTGGGATGTTTTTCACAGTGAACAAGGCTCAGTGGAGCTGAAACACATCTGTTGATTTTTGCTGTAAAAAATCATTGATAAATACACCAGAGTGCCTGCCTTTGGGGAGAATTTGAACATTGTGTGGGTTCCCACCCCAAGCAAACGCACCCTTCTATCACAATGACCAGCTAATAGTGGGGCTGCAATGCATATATATAAAAAATGGGTGAAGTTCACAGAGTTTTACTCGGCAGAACTCCGCGAAGTGCCAGAAAAACTCTGCCTTGCTCTAGTAACCCCTTCGCTGCTAGGCCTTACGCAACCCGCACTAAGCCTTTTTTTGGCTATATGGGTAGTTCGCTCTTAGGGCCCTGTCCACATAAGTTATCCATGCCAAATTTGCGTCCTTTTCTTCCAACATCTTGATGATTCAAAAAGTTACCCAGGGTTTTCAGATTCCCCTGGAGGGGACAAAGAAATTGGCCAAAATACAGCTATTTTTTTTTTTTTTTAGGAAAAATGGTAAAAAAGTGCTGCAGAAGAAAGCATCTGGTTTTTTTCGCTGCAAAGGGTATCAACAAAGGGTTTGTGGTATAATTGTACTCAGGAGACTGAGGGGAACGCTGAGTGGTAGGACATTTGTGCCGGCGTGGTGATCCAAGGCAGAAAAGTGAGGAAAATTTGATTTTTGTAGCTAAATCTGAGGTTTGCAGGGGATTCTGGGTAGGAAAACATTGGTGGATCCATGAAAGCCATACTTCCCTGAACTCCGCCGGGTGCCTAGTTTTCAGAAATGTCTGGGATTGTTAGGTTTACCTAGATGGCCGCCGAACCCAGTACATAAAACGCAGGTGCCCCCTTGCAAAACCAGGTCTATATAGTCTTAGATTGCTGTGGTCCTTTATTTTGCACCAGAATGAAACAGGAATACATCCTGTACCTTTTGGGTAGGAAGGAACCTCCTCCACCACAGTCTTTTGAAGTAATGTGTTCATTTCCTTTAAAAATCTTGATGATGTTGTCAAGATTGTTTTGGTGGCACAGTAGGTGGAGAAGGCTTAAACTTGAGTGAAAATCCATTCTGAACAATATTCAAGACACTTTTGTCTCTTGTCATATGCTGCCACTATTGTAGATTATTTGAGATACTCCCCCCACAAACAGTGACTAATGAAGGGGAGGGAAATAAGCTCTAATTGTTTTTGGGAGGCTTCCCTGCAGTGGCCAATGTCTGTTTTCCTCCTCTGACATTAAAAGGTCTTCTTTGGTTAAAAAGCTCCCTTTCTTGTTGTTCCTGCTGTTGCCATAGAGGGACGTGAACCCTCTGTGAAAAAAACGCTGTTGGACTTGGCCCTTTCTGCAGTGTCATCCCCAAACTTTTTGCCTGCACCCTCCTGGTTTCTGAACCCGTTTTTATTGGCTTTTAGGACTCTGCGCACTTTACCACTGCTAACCAGTGTTAAAGTGCTTGTGCGTCCTCCTTCAAACATGGCGACATTGGCATACACCCAATTGACATATTTAATTCCCTAGCAAAGGGGTACGGCCTGCACCCAGGGCCTGCATATTAAATGCTAATGGTGGGCCTGCAGCACTGACTGTGCCACTCACTTAAGTAACCCTTTAAACATGTCTCAGGCCTGCCATTGTAGCTTGTGTGTGCATTTTTAAACTGCCATTTCGAAAAGGCAAAAGAAACCTTTTGCCAGGCCTAAACCTTCCTTTTAAATACATATAAGTCAGTCCTAGGGTAGGCCCTAAACAGTCCATAGGGAAGGGTGCAGTTAATTTAAAATGTTGGACGTGTACCTTTAAGTTTTACATGTCCTGGTAGTCAAAAATTGTTATATATTCATTTTACACTACTGCAAGGCCTGCCTCTCCCATAGGATAGCATTGGGATAACTTATTACATTTAATAAGTGATAATTTTCAATTAGGAGCAAGTAGGAATATCATTTGTGGTGTCTTCGAAATTGTAATTAAAAATCCTCTTTATTGGTAAAGTCGAATTTTAAGTTACAGTTTTGAAAATGCCACTTTTAGAAAGTTGGAATTTTCCTGCTTTAATTATTTGGTGCCTGCAGCCTGTTCCTGGGTCACATGACTGAGTAAAGTTGGCAGATAGACTTTATTTATTCCTCCCAGATAGCCACACAATAGAAGGATTAGGTATGGCCTGGATGGGCCAACAACTAGCAGGATGGGGGAGCTGGGCACAGCCCCCCCTTGCAACTGAATAGGCTGTGCCCTGCCTTTACATAAAGGACATGTCGAACAAGTTACTTACCTTCAGTAACGCTTATCTGGTAGAGAGTCTATCTAGCCGCAGATTCCTTACCTTAAAATTATCCCCAAGCATTAGACTGGACCTGGAAATCTTTTGCGAGCAGTACCCCTGCACGCTGGTAGGTGGCATAGTTCGGCTCCAAGTGGCATTGTCTGGTGCGCCAGAAGTGACAAGCAGGGTGCCTGTATAAGTGCCACCTCCGCGCGCTGTCGTCAGTTTCTTTTTGCTATTTTATACACCAGGAGCACAGAGCCATGAAAAACAGACTACTGGTGTGGAAAACTAGGGGACTGAAAGGGGAACAGCCCTGTCCCCAGAAATCCATTCACAGAGTGGGGAGGATGGGTGGGTAGATAAGGAATCTGCATCTAATTAGAGTCTCTACCAGATAAGGCGCTACAGAAGGTAAGTAACTTGTTCATCTAATAAAGACTTCTAGCTGCAGATTCCTTACCTTAGAATAGATACCCAAGGAATACCTCCCTGGCGGTGAGTCTGCAAAACTGTTTCACACTAGAATGTCTTGCAGGACCAAACAAGCAAAGTGTCCTTCCCAATGGAACTGACTATCCAGGCAGTAATGCTTTGTGAACGTATGGAGAAAAGCCCACGTTGCTGCCTGGCAGATATCTAGGACCGGAACTCAGCATGCTAACACAGTGGTAGCAGCCTTAGATCTGGTGGAATGAGCACGCCAGCCCTCTGGAGGTTGCTTCTTGGCCAATGCGTAGCAGATCTTAATACAGAGCACAGTTGCACAGCCTTTCCCTTCTTCGCTCCGACATACCCCATGAAGAGTTGGTCGTCCTCCTGGAACTCT
Organism: Calotriton arnoldi; assembly: GCA_963921515.1. Lineage (NCBI taxonomy): Eukaryota > Metazoa > Chordata > Amphibia > Caudata > Salamandridae > Calotriton > Calotriton arnoldi. Next base: position 7,054,260 of record CAWUFW010000054.1, on the reverse strand, counting down.
TTCGTTCGGTCAAGGTAGAACGTCAACGCTCTTTTTGGGTCCAGTCAGTGAAGTTGCTCCTCTTCTTTAGAGGGATGTGGCGGAGCATAAAAAGTAGGCAGAGTGATGGGCTGGCCTACATGAAAAGAAGTATCAACTTTCAGCAGGAAGGAAGCTCTAGTGTGAAGAACCAACATGTCTGGGTAGATGTTCAGGTATGGAGGCTTGGATGACAAAGCCTGAAGCTCACTGACCCTCCAGGTAGATGTTACTGCCACCAGGAAGGTCGTCTTGATGGTAAGGGGCCTGAGAGGGCAGTTGTGAAAGGGCTCAAAGGAAGCGCACATCAGAAATGTTAGGACTAGATCAAGGTCCCATGGAGGCATGATGAAGGGTGAAGGAGGAAAGTTGAAATTACTGCCCCCAGTGCCCGTCTCAGTCAGGCCTATGTTTTCCAAACTTGCTTCACGTTCTGCCATACAAAAGTGAAGTTTTGGGAAATTTACTGAAGTAGAGCTGTCATACTGATAGTATGTACCTTTCTATAAATGTGCATGGATAAATAACATTCATGGGCCACTGTTTGACTAGGCAGGCAGCCTTTCAAATAGTTCCCTCTAGCTGAGAAAATCTTTACAATTTTCAACCTCAATTTGATTTACAATTTGATTTTGCTTATGCCTGCTTGCCACCTTCATCCTCCATCAGTAAGTGGCTCCCAGAATGACAAGTGCATTACAGTCAGAGCACTATACATAACGGTGGGCAGGACATATGCCACGTTGTCATAGACTACCCCGTATGTCAAAACCTAAAGACCTTGATAGTTTGGGGTGTGCTATTTAGGGAATCAGGAAGTTTTCACCAGAATGAGTAGCTTAGTTTCAAAGGTAGGGTCACACAGTCCAAGGAATGTTAGTCAAATCCTGAAGCTATTGCCAGACACCCCCCCAACTTACATCCACAAACTGAAAGACGTTGGATTTAGCACAGTGAGTCCATTAAACGTGATTGAAAGACACGTGTTTCTGAGTCTCAGGTGGCTGTCACAGGAGGAATTTGTAAATATTTACTTGGCACGCATACAGTATCACTCAGGACTTTGACAGGTAGTAAAAACTTAGTGTCGGTTTCTTTCATTTGGGATGTGTGAAGCTTATGAGGCACTGACCTACAACATGTCTGGCAGTATGTGTGCAGAGGTTTGCTGGCTGTGTGTCTGTAAGCATTTGGTCGGTGAGTGGGTGAGAGGCGGTGTGATCATCCTGGACTCCGAACTCAAAATGGACCGCCAGGTCAACGCCATCACCTCCTCCTGCTACCACACCTTCCGCCTACTCCGCAAGACCTTCAAGTGGATTCCCCCCAATCACAGGAAAACGGTCACACGCCCTCATCAGCAGCAGACTGGACTACGGCAACGCATTCTACGCTAGGATCAACAAGAACCTCACCCACAAACTCCAGAACGTCCAGAACGCCGCCGCCAGACTTGTCCTCAACCTACCATGCCACTACCACATCAGCCAACACCTACGGACCCTACATTGGCTGCCCGTTGAGAAGAGAATCACCTTCAAGCTTCTCACCCACGCACACAAGGCCCTCCACAACACCGGACCCGCCAACCTGAACCACCACCTCGTGTTCCATGCTCCCCAGCGCTCTCTCCGCTCGGCCCAACTCTCCCTCGCAACTGTACCTCGGATCAAGAAAAGCAGGACAGGAGGGCGCTCCTTCTCCCTCCTTGCGGCCAAGGCATGGAACTCCCTCCCTCTCCACCTCCGACAGACTGCATCGCTCCCCAAGTTCCGAAAGGACCTCAAGACCTGGCTCTTCGATGGAGCTCAGTGATCCTGCTGGATCTGCAGACACCCCCCCCCCCTGACCCCCTCTCCCTCAGCGCCTTGAGACCCGTTCTGGGTGAGTAGTCGCCCTCCACAAAACCCTTGATTGATTGAGTGTCCACTACATACCTTATAATGGCTGTCCTTCACTTACAAAGCCCAGAGAATGGAGGCTGGGGTTTGTAGGGGTACCCCTGCTCATGCAGGGGCACCCTCGCACTTAGAACTATGCACCCTGCCCTTCGACTGAGGGCCTACCTTAGGGGTGACTTATAGGTTTAAAGTGCAGTGACCGGGATATAAGGGAAACCTTATATCCAAAGTGAAAGGTGCAAGCACCCTTTCACGCAGACTGCGATAGCAGCTCTGGAGACACAGTTTGCATGGACTCCCATGGGTGGCACAATACGTGCTGCAGCTCATGGGAGACCCCTGGTGCACCAATGCACTGGGTACCTCAGTACCATATACTATGGACTTACACTGGTACCCCAGTATGTCAATTGTGGGGTGTACAAAGTACTTACCAGAGAATTTAGAGGAGAGAGTACTGCCACTGGGTTCCTGGTTAGCAGGATCCCAGTGAACTACAGTCAAAACACACTGACACCAGGCCAAAAGTGGGGGTATCTGCCAGAAAGATCCTACTTTCCTACAGGCCCTATGTGGGAAGCGTGAATGAGACAATCGTTCTGGAAATTGCAAAGTCAGTGAAAGGAATCTAAGGACACCCACAGTCGTGTGTACACAATATATTAATTCAGTGTGAACAGACCTGGCATTCTCTAGACCCGTCATCTTCACTGTGCGAGCGTTTTTATAAAAAATCATCTCTGCTGTCGCCTGCTCTCTCGATACAAGGCCTATTTTTGATGAATATGTATATTTACTTTAACTTTTCTCATAAATCCTACCCTTGCTTTTCAGGAAAGCAGCCAAGTTATGCAGTGCTCATGCAGACAGCTGGCTCCCATCGGCCTCCCAGCTAAGGAGCAACAGCGCATGAGCACTCTGGTTACTTCCTGTTTCCTACCCTCTGCAGAGTGTTACAGGCTTGGGTGGTAACATAAACAAATGGGGCCCAGGCTTCAGATCACCTTATCGCTAAATGCTTCCAAGAAACGTCATACACCCTTCTGGGTTTGATAAACGCTTGAGATAATACCACGGCACAACAGTGAGATGTAGGGCTCAAAAACTCCTTCCAGATTTCAGCCTCTTCGGATCTCATCAGCGACCTGTGTCTTATCTGCTGTGACTCAGTAAGCATGGAACCTACGTGATGATGGGTGGAATCCTTGCATGAGTCCAGAAAGTTACAGATTAAAATGTAGTCACAAAAGGCTGAATTTCCTACTAATTTTTCTTTATTTCAACAGTTAGTTTCTTTGGGAAACCCGCGAGGGATCTACACATATGGCATTCACAGTGCCTAAATGAGCACCACCCAAGACAGTTACTTTCCGTGACATTCCATGCCAGACGCACGGAGCCATGAAGTACACTGACCACTGGTGTGGAAATCTATGGTCCTGAAAGGGGAAAGCCCTGTCCCTAGAAATCCGTTCGCAGAGCGGGGAGGATGGGTGTGTCGGTAAGGAATCTGCAGCTATATAGAGTCTATACCAGATAAGGCGTTACCAAAGGTAAGTAATGTGTTCATCTAATAGAGACTTCTAGCCACTGATTCCTTTACCTTAGAATATATATCCAAGCAATACCTCCCCGAAGGTGGGTCTGAAGTCCAATAGTCCAATTTCACAGGAGGAAGTCCTGCAAGGCCGAACAGGCAAAGTGCCCATCCCTACAGACCTGACTGTCCAGGCAGTAGAGTTTGGTAAACGTGTGCAGGGAAGCCCACGTTGCTGCCTGGCAGATGTCCAGGACTGAAACTCTGCGAGCTAACACAGCTTTAGCCCTGGTGGAATGAGCACACAAACCCTTGCTTCTTAGCCAATGCGTAGCAGATTTTGATTCAGAGAACGATCCATCAGGAGATGGTCCTCTTCTGTGCTGCCCATCCTTTCTTTGCTCCGACATACCCCATGAAGAGTTCGTTGTCCACCTGGAATTCTTTCTTGCGGTCAAGGTAGAACTACAATGCTTTTTTTGGGTCCAGACGGTGAAGTCGCTCCTCTTCCTTGGAGGGATGAGGTGGAGCGTAAAATGTAGGCAGAGTCATGGTTTGGCCTACTGAAATGGAGTGACCACTTTCAGAAGAAAGGAAGCTCTTGTACGAAGCATCAGTTTGTCTGGGCAGATGTTAAGATAAGGAGGTTTGAATGACGAGGTCTGAAGCTACTGACCTTCTGGGCAGATGGTATTGCCACCAGGAAGGCCGTCTTGATGGTAAGGATCCTGAGAGCACAGTTATGCAAGGGCTCAATCGGTCCAAATTAAGGTCCCACCAAGGTATAATGAAAGGAGGGGGAGGAAACATATGTTGCCAACCTTTCAAAAACCTATGTACAATTAAGGATTGGAAAAGAGAAGATTGCTCAGGCAACTGAAGAAAAGCAGCAATTGTAAAAAGATATCCATTAACAGTGCCCAGAGCAAAGCCCTGCTGGGCAAGGGAAAGAGCAAACAGAAGAACCTACGAATGGAGGGCAGAAAGGGGATTAACGTGTTTTTCTGTACACCATGCCACAAATTTTGCCCAACAGCAGGTGTAAACCAACTTGGTGGGGGAACTCCTAGCTGCAGAGATAATGTTACAGACTTCAGGTGTAAGCTCCAAAGCTGTCAACTGTCACCACTCAATCTATGCGCAAGAAGGCGGTGCATTGACAGGTTCGGGTGGAGAACCCTCCCCTGCTGCTGCAACAGAAGATTCTCCTGAAGGGGCATCCTGATTGGAGGACCGATGGCCGTGCTCAACAACTCGGATACCAGACTCTCCATGCCCAATCTGGAGCCACAAGAATAACTTGAGCCAGTCGTTCCTGAACATCTTAAGAACTTTGGGCAGGAGTGGTATGGGCGGAAAGGCATACAGGAGGCCTGAGCTCTACTTGAGGTGAAAAGAGTCTCTAAGCGAGAGCCGCCTTGGAAACTCGAGCATGCAGAACTGCTGACATTGCACGTTCTTGTCGGTGGCGAACAGATCTAACCAAGGCTCTCTCCACTGCTGAAAGACCTAGCACCACCTCCGGATGGAGATACCATTCGTGATCCGCGAGGCATCTTCGGCTGAGTTTGTCCACTCTGGCGTTCAGAGATAACCATGAGGGATATGCCCTGCTTTCCAGCCATGTCCAGAGACACAGGGTTGACAGAGGGTCCACAACCCCACCCGCCCTGCTTATTGCAGTACCACATGGCAGTGGTGTTGTCTGTGAACACTTGCACTAGCCTTCCCTGGATGGAGGGTAGAAAGTCTATCGGATAGCTCAGAGCTCCAGCAGGTTGATGTGAAGTCCGGATTCCGCCAGAGACCAGAGTCCTCTGATCTCCACCTCTCCCAGATGGCTGCCCCATCCCAGGAGTGACGCATCTGTTGCTACTGTCAGATCTGGTTGGGGAAGGGAGAGGGATCTGCCACTGACTTAATGGTGGTTCGTAAGCCATCAATGCAAGTCCTTCGCAGTTCCCTCCAAGATCTGGACCATGTTGGTATGATTCCCCTGATGTTGCGCCCACTGGAACTTCAGGTCCCACTGCAGAGCCCGCACATGCAAAAGGGCATGTGTCACAAGCAGGAGGTCATGAGGCCCAGCAGCCTCAGAGTCAGTCTAACTGAAATCTAGGATAAAGGCTGAAACATCGGTATCATAGCCTGAATATCCTGGGCTCGCCTATCGGGGGGACAGGCTCGAAACTGCTCCATGTCCAGAACAGCTCCGATGAAAGGGAATGTCTGAGAGGGAGTCAAATTTCTTAAAAGCAGGATGTTTTCTCTTTTGAGCATGTTTACACTTTTTTAAGAGGACCGAGTAACCTACTCTACTGTGTCACACCTCTCTTTTCTCTTCAGCCTCTCTATGAGGTGACAGGACGAATGAATCTTCACAACAGGCTAAGAGGGCACAAATTCCACAGAAACGGTTTTGCCTGAATACTATTTCGCTATATCATACAATTTAAAGGTTCCTCATGATTGGCAGATAACGATTTGCTTTGAAACTTCAGAAGAACCAATCCTAAACACCTGTCTCTGTCCCTCGGTATCTTTTTTGACATATTCAGGAAGATATTGCAGCACAATGTCTCATGATTCGAGTGTTAGCGGGTGATGTGTCGGGCGTCCTTGTCATCTCTATACATTTTCCCTTCCCTGCATCTGTAACACTTCTTGAAAAATGATTCTCTTGTAGACTTGTCAGCCATGGCAGTCTCAAGGTACAAATACAGTACACTGGCGTGCGCTAAAAAGAGATGGGTGCCGGCCTCTCCCATTGGCCAGCCTTTGTGCCATGAAAGGAGATTTGTAGGTTGTATGTTATTTATTGCTGTTCCAAAGTCGAAGTCAAATTCAAATTTATTTCGGTTAATTAAAACCATAGATTTGCACATCGCAATACAATACATTAAAAAAGTTCACAGAAAATTAAAACAATAACCTCTTTCAGGGGAGCAATGTCATCCCGGGTTATCTTGTCCACATTGTAACCCGTCCCGTCTTGCAATACCTCTTTCATAAAACCAGATGTATAGTGCAAATGTGGCAGCACAAGGTGGACTTTTAGTGCAAGGGCAGCATAAAGGGAAACAGGGAAGGGGGAACTTAATTCTAAAACGAGGTAATGCCCCATCTCCTCTTATTCTACATTGTTGGCTGTTATATAATATATTATATTTACATTGCCCCATCTCCTCTTATTCGACATTGTTGACTATTATATTATATATTATATTTACATTGCCCCACCTCCTCTTATTCGACATTGTTGACTATTATATAATATATTATATTTACATTGCCCCATCTCCTCTTATTCTACATTGTTGACTATTATATATTATATTTACATTGCCCCATCCCCTCTTATTCTACATTGTTGACTATTATATATTATATTTACATTGCCCCATCTCCTCTTATTCGACATTGTTGACTATTATATATTATATTTACATTGCCCCATCTCCTCTTATTCGACATTGTTGAGTATTATATATTATATTTACATTGCCCCATCCCCTCTTATTCTACATTGTTGACTATTATATATTATATTTACATTGCCCCACCTCCTCTTATTCGACATTGTTGACTATTATATAATATATTATATTTACATTGCCCCATCTCCTCTTATTCGACATTGTTGACTATTATATATTATATTTACATTGCCCCATCTCCTCTTATTCGACATTGTTGACTATTATATATTATATTTACATTGCCCCATCCCCTCTTATTCTACATTGTTGACTATTATATATTATATTTACATTGCCCCACCTCCTCTTATTCGACATTGTTGACTATTATATAATATATTATATTTACATTGCCCCATCTCCTCTTATTCTACATTGTTGACTATTATATAATATATTATATTTACATTGCCCCACCTCCTCTTATTCTACATTGTTGAGTATTATATAATATATTATATTTACATTGCCCCACCTCCTCTTATTCTACATTGTTGACTATTATATAATATATTATATTTACATTGCCCCATCTCCTCTTATTCGACATTGTTGACTATAATATAATATATTATATTTACATTGCCCCACCTCCTCTTATTCTACATTGTTGACTATTATATAATATATTATATTTACATTGCCCCATCTCCTCTTATTCTACACTGTTGACTATTATATAATATATTATATTTACATTGCCCTATCTCCTCTTATTCGACATTGTTGACTATTATATAATATATTATATTTACATTGCCCCACCTCCTCTTATTCGACATTGTTGACTATTATATAATATATTATATTTACATTGCCCCTTCTCCTCTTATTCTACATTGTTGACTATTATATAATATATTATATTTACATTGCCCCATCTCCTCTTATTCTACATTGTTGAGTATTATATAATATATTATATTTACATTGCCCCACCTCCTCTTATTCTACATTGTTGACTATTATATAATATATTATATTTACATTGCCCCATCTCCTCTTATTCTACATTGTTGACTATTATATAATATATTATATTTACATTGCCCCATCTCCTCTTATTCGACATTGTTGACTATTATATAATATATTATATTTACATTGCCCCCTCTCCTCTTATTCGACATTGTTGACTATTATATAATATATTATATTTACATTGCCCCCTCTCCTCTTATTCTACATTGTTGACTATTATATAATATATTATATTTACATTGCCCCATCTCCTCTTATTCGACATTGTTGACTATAATATAATATATTATATTTACATTGCCCCACCTCCTCTTATTCTACATTGTTGACTATTATATAATATATTATATTTACATTGCCCCATCTCCTCTTATTCTACATTGTTGACTATTATATATTATATTTACATTGCCCCATCTCCTCTTATTCTACACTGTTGACTATTATATAATATATTATATTTACATTGCCCTATCTCCTCTTATTCGACATTGTTGACTATTATATAATATATTATATTTACATTGCCCCACCTCCTCTTATTCTACATTGTTGACTATTATATAATATATTATATTTACATTGCCCTATCTCCTCTTATTCGACATTGTTGACTATTATATAATATATTATATTTACATTGCCCCACCTCCTCTTATTCTACATTGTTGACTATTATATAATATATTATATTTACATTGCCCCATCTCCTCTTATTCTACACTGTTGACTATTATATAATATATTATATTTACATTGCCCCATCTCCTCTTATTCCACATTGTTGACTATTATATATTATATTTACATTGCCCCATCTCCTCTTATTCTACATTGTTGACTATTGTTTATTATATTTACATTGCCCCATTTCCTCTTATTCTACATTGTTGACTATTATATAATATATTATATTTACATTGCCCCACCTCCTCTTATTCGACATTGTTGACTATTATATAATATATTATATTTACATTGCCCCACCTCCTCTTATTCTACATTGTTGACTATTATATAATATATTATATTTACATTGCCCTATCTCCTCTTATTCGACATTGTTGACTATTGTTTATTATATTTACATTGCCCCATCTCCTCTTATTCTACATTGTTGACTATTATATATTATATTTACATTGCCCCATCTCCTCTTATTCTACATTGTTGACTATTATATAATATATTATATTTACATTGCCCCATCTCCTCTTATTCTACATTGTTGACTATTGTTTATTATATTTACATTGCCCCATCTCCTCTTATTCGACATTGTTGACTATTGTTTATTATATTTACATTGCCCCATCTCCTCTTATTCTACATTGTTGACTATTATATATTATATTTACATTGCCCCATCTCCTCTTATTCTACATTGTTGACTATTATATAATATATTATATTTACACTGCCCCATCTCCTCTTATTCTACATTGTTGACTATTATATATTATATTTACATTGCCCCATCTCCTCTTATTCTACATTGTTGTCTATTATATAATATATTATGTTTACATTGCCCCATCTCCTCTTATTCTACATTGTTGACTATTATATAATATATTTACATTGCCCCATCTCCTCTTATTCTACATTGTTGACTATTATATAATATATTATATTTACATTGCCCCATCTCCTCTTATTCGACATTGTTGACTATTATATAATATATTATATTTACATTGCCCCATCTCCTCTTATTCGACATTGTTGACTATTATATAATATATTATATTTACATTGCCCCATCTCCTCTTATTCTACATTGTTGACTATTATATAATATATTATATTTACATTGCCCCATCTCCTCTTATTCTACATTGTTGACTATTGTTTATTATATTTACATTGCCCCATCTCCTCTTATTCTACATTGTTGACTTTTGTTTATTATATTTACATTGCCCCATCTCCTCTTATTCCACATTGTTGACTATTATATAATATATTATATTTACATTGCCCCATCTCCTCTTATTCGACATTGTTGACTATTATATAATATATTATATTTACATTGCCCCATCTCCTCTTATTCGACATTGTTGACTATTGTTTATTATATTTACATTGCCCCATCTCCTCTTATTCTACATTGTTGACTATTATATATTATATTTACATTACCCCATCTCCTCTTATTCTACATTGTTGACTATTATATATTATATTTACATTGCCCCATCTCCTCTTATTCTACATTGTTGACTATTATATATTATATTTACATTGCCCCATCTCCTCTTATTCTACATTGTTGACTATTATATAATATATTATATTTACATTGCCCCATCTCCTCTTATTCGACATTGTTGACTATTATATAATATATTATATTTACATTGCCCCATCTCCTCTTATTCTACATTGTTGTCTATTATATAATATAATATGTTTACATTGCCCCATCTCCTCTTATTCTACATTGTTGACTATTATATAATATATTTACATTGCACCATCTCCTCTTATTCTACATTGTTGACTATTATATAATATATTATATTTACATTGCCCCATCTCCTCTTATTCTACATTGTTGACTATTATATAATATATTATATTTACATTGCCCCATCTCCTCTTATTCGACATTGTTGACTATTATATATTATATTTACATTGCCCCATCTCCTCTTATTCGACATTGTTGACTATTATATAATATATTTACATTGCCCCACCTCCTCTTATTCTACATTGTTGACTATTATATAATATATTATATTTACATTGCCCCATCTCCTCTTATTCTACATTGTTGACTATTGTTTATTATATTTACATTGCCCCATCTCCTCTTATTCTACATTGTTGACTATTGTTTATTATATTTACATTGCCCCATTTCCTCTTATTCGACATTGTTGACTATTATATAATATATTATATTTACATTGCCCCATCTCCTCTTATTCTACATTGTTGACTATTATATAATATATTATATTTACATTGCCCCATCTCCTCTTATTCTACATTGTTGACTATTGTTTATTATATTTACATTGCCCCATCTCCTCTTATTCTACATTGTTGACTATTGTTTATTATATTTACATTGCCCCATCTCCTCTTATTCGACATTGTTGACTATTATATAATATATTATATTTACATTGCCCCATCTCCTCTTATTCGACATTGTTGACTATTGTTTATTATATTTACATTGCCCCATCTCCTCTTATTCTACATTGTTGACTATTATATATTATATTTACATTGCCCCATCTCCTCTTATTCTACATTGTTGACTATTATATATTATATTTACATTGCCCCATCTCCTCTTATTCTACATTGTTGACTATTATATAATATATTATATTTACATTGCCCCATCTCCTCTTATTCTACATTGTTGACTATTATATAATATATTATATTTACATTGCCCCATCTCCTCTTATTCGACATTGTTGACTATTATATAATATATTATATTTACATTGCCCCATCTCCTCTTATTCTACATTGTTGACTATTATACAATATATTATATTTACATTGCCCCATCTCCTCTTATTCTACATTGTTGACTATTATATATTATATTTACATTGCCCCACCTCCTCTTCGACATTGTTGACTATTATATAATATATTATATTTACATTGCCCCATCTCCTCTTATTCGACATTGTTGACTATTATATAATATATTATATTTACATTGCCCCATCTCCTCTTATTTTACATTGTTGAGTATTATATATTATATTTACATTGCTCCATCTCCTCTTATTCTACATTGTTGACTATTGTTTATTATATTTACATTGCCCCATCTCCTCTTATTCGACATTGTTGACTATTATATATTATATTTACATTGCCCCATCTCCTCTTATTCGACATTGTTGACTATTATATATTATATTTACATTGCCCCATCTCCTCTTATTCAACATTGTTGACTATTATATATTATATTTACATTGCCCCACCTCCTCTTATTCGACATTGTTGACTATTATATAATATATTATATTTACATTGCCCCATCTCCTCTTATTCGACATTGTTGACTATTATATAATATATTTACATTGCCCCATCTCCTCTTATTTTACATTGTTGAGTATTATATATTATATTTACATTGCCCCATCTCCTCTTATTCTACATTGTTGACTATTATATAATATATTATATTTACATTGCCCCATCTCCTCTTATTCTACATTGTTTGAGTATTATATATTATATTTACATTGCCCCATCTCCTCTTATTCGACATTGTTGACTATTATATATTATATTTACATTGCCCCATCTCCTCTTATTCGACATTGTTGACTATTATATATTATATTTACATTGCCCCATCTCCTCTTATTCTACATTGTTGACTATTATATAATATATTATATTTACATTGCCCCATCTCCTCTTATTCTACATTGTTGACTATTATATAATATATTATATTTACATTGCCCCATCTCCTCTTATTCTACATTGTTGAGTATTATATATTATATTTACATTGCCCCATCTCCTCTTATTCTACATTGTTGACTATTATATAATATATTATATTTACAATGCCCCATCTCCTCTTATTCTACATTGTTGACTATTATATAATATATTATATTTACATTGCCCCATCTCCTCTTATTCTACATTGTTGACTATTATATATTATATTTACATTGCCCCATCTCCTCTTATTCTACATTGTTGAGTATTATATATTATATTTACATTGCCCCATCTCCTCTTATTCTACATTGTTGAGTATTATATATTATATTTACATTGCCCCATCTCCTCTTATTCGACATTGTTGACTATTATATAATATATTATATTTACATTGCCCCATCTCCTCTTATTCTACATTGTTGACTATTATATATTATATTTACATTGCCCCATCTCCTCTTATTCGACATTGTTGACTATTATATAATATATTATATTTACATTGCCCCATCTCCTCTTATTCGACATTGTTGACTATTATATATTATATTTACATTGCCCCATCTCCTCTTATTCTACATTGTTGACTATTATATATTATATTTACATTGCCCCATCTCCTCTTATTCGACATTGTTGACTATTATATAATATATTATATTTACATTGCCCCATCTCCTCTTATTCGACATTGTTGACTATTATATAATATATTATATTTACATTGCCCCATCTCCTCTTATTCTACATTGTTGACTATTATACAATATATTATATTTACATTGCCCCATCTCCTCTTATTCTACATTGTTGACTATTATATAATATATTATATTTACAATGCCCCACCTCCTCTTATTCTACATTGTTGACTATTATATAATATATTTACATTGCCCCATCTCCTCTTATTCTACATTGTTGACTATTATATAATATATTATATTTACATTGCCCCATCTCCTCTTATTCTACATTGTTGACTATTGTTTATTATATTTACATTGCCCCATCTCCTCTTATTCTACATTGTTGACTATTATATTTACATTGCCCCATCTCCTCTTATTCGACATTGTTGACTATTATATAATATATTATATTTACATTGCCCCATCTCCTCTTATTCTACACTGTTGACTATTATATAATATATTATATTTACATTGCCCCATCTCCTCTTATTCTACATTGTTGACTATTATATATTATATTTACATTGCCCCATCTCCTCTTATTCTACATTGTTGACTATTATATTTACATTGCCCCACCTCCTCTTATTCTACATTGTTGACTATTATATAATATATTATATTTACATTGCCCCATCTCCTCTTATTCTACACTGTTGACTATTATATAATATATTATATTTACATTGCCCCATCTCCTCTTATTCTACATTGTTGACTATTATATATTATATTTACATTGCCCCATCTCCTCTTATTCTACATTGTTGACTATTGTTTATTATATTTACATTGCCCCATTTCCTCTTATTCTACATTGTTGACTATTATATAATATATTATATTTACATTGCCCCACCTCCTCTTATTCGACATTGTTGACTATTATATAATATATTATATTTACATTGCCCCACCTCCTCTTATTCTACATTGTTGACTATTATATAATATATTATATTTACATTGCCCTATCTCCTCTTATTCGACATTGTTGACTATTGTTTATTATATTTACATTGCCCCATCTCCTCTTATTCTACATTGTTGACTATTATATATTATATTTACATTGCCCCATCTCCTCTTATTCTACATTGTTGACTATTATATAATATATTATATTTACATTGCCCCATCTCCTCTTATTCTACATTGTTGACTATTGTTTATTATATTTACATTGCCCCATCTCCTCTTATTCGACATTGTTGACTATTGTTTATTATATTTACATTGCCCCATCTCCTCTTATTCTACATTGTTGACTATTATATATTATATTTACATTGCCCCATCTCCTCTTATTCTACATTGTTGACTATTATATAATATATTATATTTACACTGCCCCATCTCCTCTTATTCTACATTGTTGACTATTATATATTATATTTACATTGCCCCATCTCCTCTTATTCTACATTGTTGTCTATTATATAATATATTATGTTTACATTGCCCCATCTCCTCTTATTCTACATTGTTGACTATTATATAATATATTTACATTGCCCCATCTCCTCTTATTCTACATTGTTGACTATTATATAATATATTATATTTACATTGCCCCATCTCCTCTTATTCGACATTGTTGACTATTATATAATATATTATATTTACATTGCCCCATCTCCTCTTATTCGACATTGTTGACTATTATATAATATATTATATTTACATTGCCCCATCTCCTCTTATTCTACATTGTTGACTATAATATAATATATTATATTTACATTGCCCCATCTCCTCTTATTCTACATTGTTGACTATTGTTTATTATATTTACATTGCCCCATCTCCTCTTATTCTACATTGTTGACTTTTGTTTATTATATTTACATTGCCCCATCTCCTCTTATTCCACATTGTTGACTATTATATAATATATTATATTTACATTGCCCCATCTCCTCTTATTCGACATTGTTGACTATTATATAATATATTATATTTACATTGCCCCATCTCCTCTTATTCGACATTGTTGACTATTGTTTATTATATTTACATTGCCCCATCTCCTCTTATTCTACATTGTTGACTATTATATATTATATTTACATTACCCCATCTCCTCTTATTCTACATTGTTGACTATTATATATTATATTTACATTGCCCCATCTCCTCTTATTCTACATTGTTGACTATTATATATTATATTTACATTGCCCCATCTCCTCTTATTCTACATTGTTGACTATTATATAATATATTATATTTACATTGCCCCATCTCCTCTTATTCGACATTGTTGACTATTATATAATATATTATATTTACATTGCCCCATCTCCTCTTATTCTACATTGTTGTCTATTATATAATATAATATGTTTACATTGCCCCATCTCCTCTTATTCTACATTGTTGACTATTATATAATATATTTACATTGCACCATCTCCTCTTATTCTACATTGTTGACTATTATATAATATATTATATTTACATTGCCCCATCTCCTCTTATTCGACATTGTTGACTATTATATAATATATTATATTTACATTGCCCCATCTCCTCTTATTCTACATTGTTGACTATTATATAATATATTATATTTACATTGCCCCATCTCCTCTTATTCTACATTGTTGACTATTTTTTATTATATTTACATTGCCCCATCTCCTCTTATTCTACATTGTTGACTATTGTTTATTATATTTACATTGCCCCATCTCCTCTTATTCGACATTGTTGACTATTATATAATATATTATATTTACATTGCCCCATCTCCTCTTATTCGACATTGTTGACTATTGTTTATTATATTTACATTGCCCCATCTCCTCTTATTCTACATTGTTGACTATTATATATTATATTTACATTGCCCCATCTCCTCTTATTCTACATTGTTGACTATTATATATTATATTTACATTGCCCCATCTCCTCTTATTCTACATTGTTGACTATTATATATTATATTTACATTGCCCCACCTCCTCTTATTCGACATTGTTGACTATTATATAATATATTATATTTACATTGCCCCATCTCCTCTTATTTTACATTGTTGAGTATTATATATTATATTTACATTGCTCCATCTCCTCTTATTCTACATTGTTGACTATTATACAATATATTATATTTACATTGCCCCATCTCCTTATTCTACATTGTTGACTATTGTTTATTATATTTACATTGCCCCATCTCCTCTTATTCGACATTGTTGACTATTATATATTATATTTACATTGCCCCATCTCCTCTTATTCGACATTGTTGACTATTATATATTATATTTACATTGCCCCATCTCCTCTTATTCAACATTGTTGACTATTATATATTATATTTACATTGCCCCACCTCCTCTTATTCGACATTGTTGACTATTATATAATATATTATATTTACATTGCCCCATCTCCTCTTATTCGACATTGTTGACTATTATATAATATATTTACATTGCCCCATCTCCTCTTATTTTACATTGTTGAGTATTATATATTATATTTACATTGCCCCATCTCCTCTTATTCTACATTGTTGACTATTATATAATATATTATATTTACATTGCCCCATCTCCTCTTATTCTACATTGTTTGAGTATTATATTTACATTGCCCCATCTCCTCTTATTCGACATTGTTGACTATTATATATTATATTTACATTGCCCCATCTCCTCTTATTCGACATTGTTGACTATTATATATTATATTTACATTGCCCCATCTCCTCTTATTCTACATTGTTGACTATTATATAATATATTATATTTACATTGCCCCATCTCCTCTTATTCTACATTGTTGACTATTATATAATATATTATATTTACATTGCCCCATCTCCTCTTATTCTACATTGTTGAGTATTATATATTATATTTACATTGCCCCATCTCCTCTTATTCTACATTGTTGACTATTATATAATATATTATATTTACAATGCCCCATCTCCTCTTATTCTACATTGTTGACTATTATATAATATATTATATTTACATTGCCCCATCTCCTCTTATTCTACATTGTTGACTATTATATATTATATTTACATTGCCCCATCTCCTCTTATTCTACATTGTTGAGTATTATATATTATATTTACATTGCCCCATCTCCTCTTATTCTACATTGTTGAGTATTATATATTATATTTACATTGCCCCATCTCCTCTTATTCGACATTGTTGACTATTATATAATATATTATATTTACATTGCCCCATCTCCTCTTATTCTACATTGTTGACTATTATATATTATATTTACATTGCCCCATCTCCTCTTATTCGACATTGTTGACTATTATATAATATATTATATTTACATTGCCCCATCTCCTCTTATTCGACATTGTTGACTATTATATATTATATTTACATTGCCCCATCTCCTCTTATTCTACATTGTTGACTATTATATATTATATTTACATTGCCCCATCTCCTCTTATTCGCATTGTTGACTATTATATAATATATTATATTTACATTGCCCCATCTCCTCTTATTCGACATTGTTGACTATTATATAATATATTATATTTACATTGCCCCATCTCCTCTTATTCTACATTGTTGACTATTATACAATATATTATATTTACATTGCCCCATCTCCTCTTATTCTACATTGTTGACTATTATATAATATATTATATTTACATTGCCCCACCTCCTCTTATTCTACATTGTTGACTATTATATAATATATTTACATTGCCCCATCTCCTCTTATTCTACATTGTTGACTATTATATAATATATTATATTTACATTGCCCCATCTCCTCTTATTCTACATTGTTGACTATTGTTTATTATATTTACATTGCCCCATCTCCTCTTATTCTACATTGTTGACTATTATATTTACATTGCCCCATCTCCTCTTATTCGACATTGTTGACTATTATATAATATATTATATTTACATTGCCCCATCTCCTCTTATTCTACACTGTTGACTATTATATAATATATTATATTTACATTGCCCCATCTCCTCTTATTCTACATTGTTGACTATTATATATTATATTTACATTGCCCCATCTCCTCTTATTCTACATTGTTGACTATTATATATTATATTTACATTGCCCCATCTCCTCTTATTCGACATTGTTGACTATTATATAATATATTATATTTACATTGCCACATCTCCTCTTATTCGACATTGTTGACTATTATATAATATATTATATTTACATTGCCCCATCTCCTCTTATTCGATATTGTTGACTATTATATAATATATTATATTTACATTGCCCCATCTCCTCTTATTCGACATTGTTGACTATTATATAATATATTATATTTACATTGCCCCATCTACTCTTATTCGACATTGTTGACTATTATATAATATATTATATTTACATTGCCCCATCTCCTCTTATTCGATATTGTTGACTATTATATAATATATTATATTTACATTGCCCCATCTCCTCTTATTCGACATTGTTGACTATTATATAATATATTATATTTACATTGCCCCATCTCCTCTTATTCTACATTGTTGACTATTGTTTATTATATTTACATTGCTCCATCTCCTCTTATTCTACATTGTTGACTATTATACAATATATTATATTTACATTGCCCCATCTCCTCTTATTCTACATTGTTGACTATTGTTTATTATATTTACATTGCCCCATCTCCTCTTATTCGACATTGTTGACTATTATATATTATATTTACATTGCCCCATCTCCTCTTATTCGACATTGTTGACTATTATATATTATATTTACATTGCCCCATCTCCTCTTATTCGACATTGTTGACTATTATATATTATATTTACATTGCCCCACCTCCTCTTATTCGACATTGTTGACTATTATATAATATATTATATTTACATTGCCCCATCTCCTCTTATTCGACATTGTTGACTATTATATAATATATTATATTTACATTGCCCCATCTCCTCTTATTTTACATTGTTGAGTATTATATATTATATTTACATTGCCCCATCTCCTCTTATTCTACATTGTTGTCTATTATATAATATATTATATTTACATTGCCCCATCTCCTCTTATTCGACATTGTTGACTATTATATAATATATTATATTTACATTGCCCCACCTCCTCTTATTCTACATTGTTGAGTATTATATAATATATTATATTTACATTGCCCCATCTCCCCTTATTCTACATTGTTGACTATTGTTTATTATATTTACATTGCCCCATCTCCTCTTATTCTACATTGTTGACTATTGTTTATTATATTTACATTGCCCCATCTCCTCTTATTCTACATTGTTGACTATAATATATTATATTTACATTGCCCCATCTCCTCTTATTCGACATTGTTGACTATTATATATTATATTTACATTGCCCCATCTCCTCTTATTCGACATTGTTGACTATTATATATTATATTTACATTGCCCCATCTCCTCTTATTCGACATTGTTGACTATTATATAATATATTATATTTAAATTGCCCCATCTCCTCTTATTCGACATTGTTGACTATTATATATTATATTTACATTGCCCCATCTCCTCTTATTCGACATTGTTGACTATTATACAATATATTATATTTACATTGCCCCATCTCCTCTTATTCTACATGGTTGACTATTATATAATATATTATATTTACATTGCCCCATCTCCTCTTATTCGACATTGTTGACTATTATATATTATATTTACATTGCCCCATCTCCTCTTATTCGACATTGTTGACTATTATATATTATATTTACATTGCCCCATCTCCTCTTATTCGACATTGTTGACTATTATATATTATATTTACATTGCCCCATCCCCTCTTATTCTACATTGTTGACTATTATATATTATATTTACATTGCCCCATCTCCTCTTATTCAACATTGTTGACTATTATATAATATATTATATTTACATTGCCCCATCTCCTCTTATTCGACATTGTTGACTATTATATAATATATTATATTTACAATGCCCCATCTCCTCTTATTCTACATTGTTGTCTATTATATAATATATTATATTTACATTGCCCCATCTCCTCTTATTCGACATTGTTGACTATTATATAATATATTATATTTACATTGCCCCACCTCCTCTTATTCTACATTGTTGAGTATTATGTAATATATTATATTTACATTGCCCCATCTCCCCTTATTCTACATTGTTGACTATTGTTTATTATATTTACATTGCCCCATCTCCTCTTATTCTACATTGTTGACTATTGTTTATTATATTTACATTGCCCCATCTCCTCTTATTCTACATTGTTGACTATTATATATTATATTTACATTGCCCCATCTCCTCTTATTCTACATTGTTGACTATTATATAATATATTATATTTACATTGCCCCATCTCCTCTTATTCGACATTGTTGACTATTATATATTATATTTACATTGCCCCATCTCCTCTTATTCGACATTGTTGACTATTATATATTATATTTACATTGCCCCATCTCCTCTTATTCGACATTGTTGACTATTATATAATATATTATATTTACATTGCCCCATCTCCTCTTATTCGACATTGTTGACTATTATATATTATATTTACATTGCCCCATCTCCTCTTATTCGACATTGTTGACTATTATACAATATATTATATTTACATTGCCCCATCTCCTCTTATTCTACATGGTTGACTATTATATAATATATTATATTTACATTGCCCCATCTCCTCTTATTCGACATTGTTGACTATTATATATTATATTTACATTGCCCCATCTCCTCTTATTCGACATTGTTGACTATTATATATTATATTTACATTGCCCCATCTCCTCTTATTCGACATTGTTGACTATTATATATTATATTTACATTGCCCCATCTCCTCTTATTCTACATTGTTGACTATTATATATTATATTTACATTGCCCCATCTCCTCTTATTCAACATTGTTGACTATTATATAATATATTATATTTACATTGCCCCATCTCCTCTTATTCGACATTGTTGACTATTATATAATATATTATATTTACAATGCCCCATCTCCTCTTATTCGACATTGTTGACTATTATATATTATATTTACATTGCCCCATCTCCTCTTATTCGACATTGTTGACTATTATATAATATATTATATTTACATTG
Source organism: Calotriton arnoldi (assembly GCA_963921515.1). Taxonomy (NCBI): domain Eukaryota; kingdom Metazoa; phylum Chordata; class Amphibia; order Caudata; family Salamandridae; genus Calotriton; species Calotriton arnoldi. Next base: position 7,033,046 of record CAWUFW010000054.1, on the reverse strand, counting down.
CCCCATCTCTTCTTATTCGACATTGTTGACTATTATATAATATATTATATTTACATTGCCCCATCTCTTCTTATTCGACATTGTTCACTATTATATAATATATTATATTTACATTGCCCCATCTCCTCTTATTCTACATTGTTGACTATTCTTTATTATATTTACATTGCCCCATCTCCTCTTATTCTACATTGTTGACTATTATATATTATATTTACATTGCCCCATCTCCTCTTATTCTACATTGTTGACTATTATATATTATATTTACATTGCCCCATCTCCTCTTATTCAACATTGTTGACTATTATATAATATATTATATTTACATAGCCCCATCTCCTCTTATTCGACATTGTTGACTATTATATAATATATTATATTTACATTGCACCATCTCTTCTTATTCGACATTGTTGACTATTATATAATATATTATATTTACATTGCCCCATCTCCTCTTATTCGACATTGTTGACTATTATATAATATATTATATTTACATTGCCCCATCTCTTCTTATTCGACATTGTTGACTATTATATAATATATTTACATTGCCCCATCTCCTCTTATTCTACATTGTTGTCTATTATATATTATATTTACATTGCCCCATCTCCTCTTATTCGACATTGTTGACTATTATATAATATATTATATTTACATTGCCCCATCTCCTCTTATTCGACATTGTTGACTATTATATATTATATTTACATTGCCCCATCTCCTCTTATTCGACATTGTTGACTATTATATAATATATTATATTTACATTGCCCCATCTCTTCTTATTCGACATTGTTGACTATTATATAATATATTATATTTACATTGCCCCATCTCTTCTTATTCGACATTGTTGACTATTATATAATATATTATATTTACATTGCCCCATCTCCTCTTATTCTACATTGTTGACTATTATATATTATATTTACATTGCCCCATCTCCTCCTATTCTACATTGTTGACTATTATATAATATATTATATTTACATTGCCCCATCTCCTCTTATTCGACATTGTTGACTATTATATAATATATTATATTTACAATGCTCCATCTCCCCTTATTCTACATTGTTGAGTATTATATAATATATTATATTTACATTGCCCCATCTCCTCTTATTCGACATTGTTGACTATTATATAATATATTATATTTACATTGCCCCATCTCCTTTTATTCGACATTGTTGACTATTATATAATATATTATATTTACATTGCCCCATCTCCTCTTATTCGACATTGTTGACTATTATATAATATATTATATTTACATTGCCCCATCTCCTCTTATTCTACATTGTTGACTATTATATATTATATTTACATTGCCCCACCTCCTCTTATTCGACATTGTTGACTATTATATAATATATTATATTTACATTGCCCCATCTCCTCTTATTCGACATTGTTGACTATTATATAATATATTATATTTACATTGCCCCATCTCCTCTTATTCGACATTGTTGACTATTACATAATATATTATATTTACATTGCCCCATCTCCTCTTATTTTACATTGTTGAGTATTATATATTATATTTACATTGCCCCACCTCCTCTTATTCGACATTGTTGACTATTATATAATATATTATATTTACATTGCCCCATCTCCTCTTATTCGACATTGTTGACTATTATATAATATATTATATTTACATTGCCCCATCTCCTCTTATTCGACATTGTTGACTATTATATAATATATTATATTTACATTGCCCCATCTCCTCTTATTCGACATTGTTGACTATTATATAATATATTATATTTACATTGCCCCATCTCCTCTTATTCTACATTGTTTGAGTATTATATATTATATTTACATTGCCCCATCTCCTCTTATTCGACATTGTTGACTATTATATATTATATTTACATTGCCCCACCTCCTCTTATTCGACATTGTTGACTATTATATAATATATTATATTTACATTGCCCCATCTCCTCTTATTCGACATTGTTGACTATTATATAATATATTATATGTACATTGCCCCATCTCCTCTTATTCGACATTGTTGACTATTACATAATATATTATATTTACATTGCCCCATCTCCTCTTATTCGACATTGTTGACTATTATATAATATATTATATTTACATTGCCCCATCTCCTCTTATTCGACATTGTTGACTATTATATAATATATTATATTTACATTGCCCCATCTCCTCTTATTCTACATTGTTGACTATTATATATTATATTTACATTGCCCCACCTCCTCTTATTTTACATTGTTGAGTATTATATATTATATTTACATTGCCCCATCTCCTCTTATTTTACATTGTTGAGTATTATATATTATATTTACATTGCCCCACCTCCTCTTATTCGACATTGTTGACTATTATATAATATATTATATTTACATTGCCCCATCTCCTCTTATTCGACATTGTTGACTATTATATAATATATTATATTTACATTGCCCCATCTCCTCTTATTCTACATTGTTGACTATTATATATTATATTTACATTGCCCCACCTCCTCTTATTTTACATTGTTGAGTATTATATATTATATTTACATTGCCCCATCTCCTCTTATTTTACATTGTTGAGTATTATATATTATATTTACATTGCCCCATCTCCTCTTATTCGACATTGTTGACTATTATATTATATATTATATTTACATTGCCCCACCTCCTCTTATTCGACATTGTTGACTATTATATAATATATTATATTTACATTGCCCCATCTCCTCTTATTCTACATTGTTGACTATTATATATTATATTTACATTGCCCCATCTCCTCTTATTTTACATTGTTGAGTATTATATATTATATTTACATTGCCCCCTCTCCTCTTATTCGACATTGTTGACTATTATATATTATATTTACATTGCCCCATCTCCTCTTATTCGACATTGTTGACTATTATATAATATATTATATTTACATTGCCCCATCTCCTCTTATTCGACATTGTTGACTATTATATAATATATTATATTTACATTGCCCCATCTCCTCTTATTCTACATTGTTGACTATTATATAATATATTTACATTGCCCCATCTCCTCTTATTCTACATTGTTGACTATTATATAATATATTATATTTACATTGCCCCATCTCCTCTTATTCTACATTGTTGACTATTATATATTATATTATATTTACATTGCCCCATCTCCTCTTATTCTACATTGTTGACTATTATATAATATATTATATTTACATTGCCCCACCTCCTCTTATTCGACATTTTTGACTATTATATAATATATTATATTTACATTGCCCCACCTCCTCTTATTCTACATTGTTGACTATTATATAATATATTATATTTACAATGCCCCATCTCCTCTTATTCGACATTGTTGACTATTGTTTATTATATTTACATTGCCCCATCTCCTCTTATTCTACATTGTTGACTATTATATATTATATTTACATTGCCCCATCTCCTCTTATTCTACATTGTTGACTATTATATAATATATTATATTTACATTGCCCCATCTCCTCTTATTCTACATTGTTGACTATTATATAATATATTATATTTACATTGCCCCATCTCCTCTTATTCTACATTGTTGACTATTGTTTATTATATTTACATTGCCCCATCTCCTCTTATTCTACATTGTTGACTATTGTTTATTATATTTACATTGCCCCATCTCCTCTTATTCGACATTGTTGACTATTATATAATATATTATATTTACATTGCCCCATCTCCTCTTATTCGACATTGTTGACTATTGTTTATTATATTTACATTGCCCCACCTCCTCTTATTTTACATTGTTGACTATTGTTTATTATATTTACATTGCCCCATCTCCTCTTATTCTACATTGTTGACTATTATATAATATATTATATTTACATTGCCCCATCTCCTCTTATTCGACATTGTTGACTATTGTTTATTATATTTACATTGCCCCACCTCCTCTTATTTTACATTGTTGACTATTGTTTATTATATTTACATTGCCCCACCTCCTCTTATTCGACATTGTTGACTATTATATAATATATTATATTTACATTGCCCCATCTCCTCTTATTCTACATTGTTGACTATTATATATTATATTTACATTGCCCCATCTCCTCTTATTCTACATTGTTGACTATTATATATTATATTTACATTGCCCCATCTCCTCTTATTCTACATTGTTGACTATTATATAATATATTATATTTACATTGCCCCATCTCCTCTTATTCTACATTGTTGAGTATTATATAATATATTATATTTACATTGCTCCATCTCCCTTATTCTACATTGTTGAGTATTATATAATATATTATATTTACATTGCCCCATCTCCTCTTATTCGACATTGTTGACTATTATATAATATATTATATTTACATTGCCCCATCTCCTCTTATTCTACATTGTTGACTATTATATATTATATTTACAATACCCCATCTCCTCTTATTCTACATTGTTGACTATTATATAATATATTTACATTGCCCCATCTCCTCTTATTCTACATTGTTGACTATTATATAATATATTTACATTGCCCCATCTCCTCTTATTCTACATGGTTGACTATTATATAATATATTATATTTACATTGCCCCATCTCCTCTTATTCTACATTGTTGACTATTATATAATATATTTACATTGCCCCATCTCCTCTTATTCTACATTGTTGACTATTATATAATATATTATATTTACATTGCCCCATCTCCTCTTATTCTACATTGTTGACTATTATATAATATATTATATTTACATTGCCCCATCTCCTCTTATTCGACATTGTTGACTATTATATAATATATTATATTTACAATGCTCCATCTCCCTTATTCTACATTGTTGAGTATTATATAATATATTATATTTACATTGCCCCATCTCCTCTTATTCGACATTGTTGACTATTATATAATATATTATATTTACATTGCCCCATCTCCTCTTATTCTACATTGTTGACTATTATATAATATATTTACATTGCCCCATCTCCTCTTATTCTACATTGTTGACTATTATATAATATATTATATTTACATTGCCCCATCTCCTCTTATTCTACATTGTTGACTATTATATAATATATTATATTTACATTGCCCCATCTCCTCTTATTCTACATTGTTGACTATTATATAATATATTATATTTACAATGCTCCATCTCCCCTTATTCTACATTGTTGAGTATTATATAATATATTATATTTACATTGCCCCATCTCTTCTTATTCTACATTGTTGAGTATTATATATTATATTTACATTGCCCCACCTCCTGTTATTCTACATTGTTGACTATTATATAATATATTATATTTACATTGCCCCATCTCCTCTTATTCGATATTGTTGAGTATTATATATTATATTTACATTGCCCCATCTCCTCTTATTCTACATTGTTGAGTATTATATATTATATTTACATTGCCCCACCTCCTCTTATTCGACATTGTTGACTATTATATAATATATTATATTTACATTGCCCCATCTCCTCTTATTCTACATTGTTGACTATTATATATTATATTTACATTCCCCATCTCCTCTTATTCTACATTGTTGACTATTATATAATATATTATATTTACATTGCCCCATCTCCTCTTATTCGACATTGTTGACTATTATATAATATATTATATTTACATTGCCCCATCTCCTCTTATTCTACATTGTTGACTATTATATAATATATTATATTTACATTGCCCCATCTCCTCTTATTCTACATTGTTGAGTATTATATATTATATTTACATTGCCCCATCTCCTCTTATTCTACATTGTTGACTATTATATAATATATTATATTTACATTGCCCCCTCTCCTCTTATTCGACATTGTTGACTATTATATCATATATTATATTTACATTGCCCCATCTCCTCTTATTCTACATTGTTGAGTATTATATATTATATTTACATTGCCCCATCTCCTCTTATTCGACATTGTTGACTATTATATAATATATTATATTTACATTGCCCCATCTCCTCTTATTCTACATTGTTGAGTATTATATATTATATTTACATTGCCCCATCTCCTCTTATTCTACATTGTTGACTATTATATAATATATTATATTTACATTGCCCCATCTCCTCTTATTCTACATTGTTGAGTATTATATATTATATTTACATTGCCCCATCTCCTCTTATTCTACATGGTTGACTATTATATAATATATTATATTTACATTGCCCCATCTCCTCTTATTCTACATTGTTGAGTATTATATATTATATTTACATTGCCCCATCTCCTCTTATTCTACATTGTTGACTATTATATAATATATTATATTTACATTGCCCCCTCTCCTCTTATTCGACATTGTTGACTATTATATAATATATTATATTTACATTGCCCCCTCTCCTCTTATTCGACATTGTTGACTATTATATAATATATTATATTTACATTGCCCTATCTCCTCTTATTCGACATTGTTGACTATTATATAATATATTATATTTACATTGCCCTATCTCCTCTTATTCTACATTGTTGACTATTATACAATATATTATATTTACATTGCCCCACCTCCTCTTATTCTACATTGTTGACTATTATATAATATATTATATTTACATTGCCCCCTCTCCTCTTATTCGACATTGTTGACTATTATATAATATATTATATTTACATTGCCCCATCTCCTCTTATTCTACATTGTTGAGTATTATATAATATATTATATTTACATTGCCCCATCTCCTCTTATTCTACATTGTTGAGTATTATATATTATATTTACATTGCCCCATCTCCTCTTATTCTACATTGTTGAGTATTATATATTATATTTACATTGCCCCATCTCCTCTTATTCTACATTGTTGACTATTATATAATATATTATATTTACATTGCCCCATCTCCTCTTATTCTACATTGTTGAGTATTATATATTATATTTACATTGCCCCATCTCCTCTTATTCTACATTGTTGACTATTATATAATATATTATATTTACATTGCCCCACCTCCTCTTATTCTACATTGTTGACTATTATATAATATATTATATTTACATTGCCCCATCTCCTCTTATTCTACATTGTTGACTATTATATAATATATTATATTTACATTGCCCCATCTCCTCTTATTCGACATTGTTGACTATTATATAATATATTATATTTACATTGCCCCATCTCCTCTTATTCGACATTGTTGACTATTATATATTATATTTACATTGCCCCATCTCCTCTTATTCTACATTGTTGAGTATTATATATTATATTTACATTGCCCCATCTCCTCTTATTCTACATTGTTGACTATTATATAATATATTATATTTACATTGCCCCTCTCCTCTTATTCGACATTGTTGACTATTATATAATATATTATATTTACATTGCCCCCTCTCCTCTTATTCGACATTGTTGACTATTATATAATATATTATATTTACATTGCCCCACCTCCTCTTATTCTACATTGTTGACTATTATATAATATATTATATTTACATTGCCCCCTCTCCTCTTATTCGACATTGTTGACTATTATATAATATATTATATTTACATTGCCCCATCTCCTCTTATTCTACATTGTTGAGTATTATATAATATATTATATTTACATTGCCCCATCTCCTCTTATTCTACATTGTTGAGTATTATATATTATATTTACATTGCCCCATCTCCTCTTATTCTACATTGTTGAGTATTATATATTATATTTACATTGCCCCATCTCCTCTTATTCTACATTGTTGACTATTATATAATATATTATATTTACATTGCCCCACCTCCTCTTATTCTACATTGTTGACTATTATATAATATATTATATTTACATTGCCCCCTCTCCTCTTATTCGACATTGTTGACTATTATATAATATATTATATTTACATTGCCCCATCTCCTCTTATTCTACATTGTTGAGTATTATATAATATATTATATTTACATTGCCCCATCTCCTCTTATTCTACATTGTTGAGTATTATATATTATATTTACATTGCCCCATCTCCTCTTATTCTACATTGTTGACTATTATATATTATATTTACATTGCCCCATCTCCTCTTATTCTACATTGTTGACTATTATATAATATATTATATTTACATTGCCCCATCTCCTCTTATTCTACATTGTTGACTATTATATAATATATATTTACATTGCCCCACCTCCTCTTATTCTACATTGTTGACTATTATATAATATATTATATTTACATTGCCCCATCTCCTCTTATTCTACATTGTTGACTATTATATAATATATTATATTTACATTGCCCCATCTCCTCTTATTCGACATTGTTGACTATTATATAATATATTATATTTACATTGCCCCATCTCCTCTTATTCGACATTGTTGACTATTATATATTATATTTACATTGCCCCATCTCCTCTTATTCGACATTGTTGACTATTATATAATATATTTACATTGCCCCACCTCCTCTTATTCTACATTGTTGACTATTATATAATATATTATATTTACATTGCCCCATCTCCTCTTATTCTACATTGTTGACTATTATATAATATATTATATTTACATTGCCCCATCTCCTCTTATTCTACATTGTTGACTATTATATTATATATTATATTTACATTGCCCCACCTCCTCTTATTCTACATTGTTGACTATTATATAATATATTATATTTACATTGCCCCATCTCCTCTTATTCTACATTGTTGACTATTATATAATATATTATATTTACATTGCCCCATCTCCTCTTATTCGACATTGTTGACTATTATATAATATATTTACATTGCCCCTTCTCCTCTTATTCTACATTGTTGACTATTATATAATATATTTACATTGCCCCATCTCCTCTTATTCTACATTGTTGACTATTATATAATATATTATATTTACATTGCCCCATTTCCTCTTATTCTACATTGTTGACTATTATATAATATATATTTACATTGCCCCACCTCCTCTTATTCTACATTGTTGACTATTATATAATATATTATATTTACATTGCCCCATCTCCTCTTATTCGACATTGTTGACTATTATATAATATATTTACATTGCCCCATCTCCTCTTATTCTACATTGTTGACTATTATATAATATATTATATTTACATTGCCCCATCTCCTCTTATTCGACATTGTTGACTATTATATAATATATTTACATTGCCCCTTCTCCTCTTATTCTACATTGTTGACTATTATATAATATATTTACATTGCCCCATCTCCTCTTATTCTACATTGTTGACTATTATATAATATATTATATTTACATTGCCCCATCTCCTCTTATTCGACATTGTTGACTATTATATAATATATTATATTTACATTGCCCCATCTCCTCTTATTCTACATTGTTGACTATTATATATTATATTTACATTGCCCCACCTCCTCTTATTCGACATTGTTGACTATTATATAATATATTATATTTACATTGCCCCATCTCCTCTTATTCTACATTGTTGACTATTATATATTATATTTACATTGCCCCACCTCCTCTTATTCTACATTGTTGAGTATTATATATTATATTTACATTGCCCCATCTCCTCTTATTTTACATTGTTGAGTATTATATATTATATTTACATTGCACCATCTCCTCTTATTCGACATTGTTGACTATTATATAATATATTATATTTACATTGCCCCATCTCCTCTTATTCTACATTGTTGACTATTATATAATATATTATATTTACATTGCCCCATCTCCTCTTATTCGACATTGTTGACTATTATATATTATATTTACATTGCCCCATCTCCTCTTATTCGACATTGTTGACTATTATATATTATATTTACATTGCCCCATCTCCTCTTATTCGACATTGTTGACTATTATATAATATAATATGTTTACATTGCCCCATCTCCTCTTATTCTACATTGTTGACTATTATATATTATATTTACATTGCCCCACCTCCTCTTATTCGACATTGTTGACTATTATATAATATATTATATTTACATTGCCCCATCTCCTCTTATTCTACATTGTTGACTATTATATAATATATTATATTTACATTGCCCCATCTCCTCTTATTCGACATTGTTGACTATTATATAATATAATATGTTTACATTGCCCCATCTCCTCTTATTCTACATTGTTGACTATTATATAATATATTTACATTGCCCCATCTCCTCTTATTCGACATTGTTGACTATTATATAATATATTATATTTACATTGCCCCATCTCCTCTTATTCTACATGGTTGACTATTATATAATATATTATATTTACATTGCCCCATCTCCTCTTATTCGACATTGCTGACTATTATATAATATATTATATTTACATTGCCCCATCTCCTCTTATTCTACATTGTTGACTATTATATATTATATTTACATTGCCCCATCTCCTCTTATTCGACATTGTTGACTATTATATAATATATTATATTTACATTGCCCCATCTCCTCTTATTCTACATTGTTGACTATTATATATTATATTTACATTGCCCCATCTCCTCTTATTCGACATTGTTGACTATTATATAATATATTATATTTACATTGCCCCATCTCCTCTTATTCGACATTGTTGACTATTATATAATATATTATATTTACATTGCCCCATCTCTTCTTATTCGACATTGTTGACTATTATATAATATATTATATTTACATTGCCCCATCTCTTCTTATTCGACATTGTTGACTATTATATAATATATTATATTTACATTGCCCCATCTCCTCTTATTCGACATTGTTGACTATTATATAATATATTATATTTACATTGCCCCATCTCCTCTTATTCTACATTGTTGACTATTATATAATATATTATATTTACATTGCCCCATCTCCTCTTATTCGACATTGTTGACTATTATATATTATATTTACATTGCCCCATCTCCTCTTATTCGACATTGTTGACTATTATATAATATATTATATTTACATTGCCCCATCTCCTCTTATTCGACATTGTTGACTATTATATAATATATTATATTTACATTGCCCCATCTCCTCTTATTCTACATTGTTGACTATTATATAATATATTATATTTACATTGCCCCATCTCCTCTTATTCGACATTGTTGACTATTATATAATATATTATATTTACATTGCCCCATCTCCTCTTATTCGACATTGTTGACTATTATATAATATATTATATTTACATTGCCCCATCTCTTCTTATTCGACATTGTTGACTATTATATAATATATTATATTTACATTGCCCCATCTCTTCTTATTCGACATTGTTGACTATTATATAATATATTATATTTACATTGCCCCATCTCCTCTTATTCGACATTGTTGACTATTATATAATATATTATATTTACATTGCCCCATCTCCTCTTATTCGACATTGTTGAGTATTATATATTATATTTACATTGCCCCATCTCCTCTTATTCTACATTGTTGACTATTATATAATATATTATATTTACATTGCCCTATCTCCTCTTATTCGACATTGTTGACTATTATATAATATATTATATTTACATTGCCCCATCTCCTCTTATTCGACATTGTTGACTATTATATAATATATTATATTTACATTGCCCCATCTCCTCTTATTCTACATTGTTGACTATTATATATTATATTTACATTCCCCATCTCCTCTTATTCTACATTGTTGACTATTATATAATATATTATATTTACATTGCCCCATCTCCTCTTATTCGACATTGTTGACTATTATATAATATATTATATTTACATTGCCCCATCTCCTCTTATTCTACATTGTTGACTATTATATAATATATTATATTTACATTGCCCCATCTCCTCTTATTCTACATTGTTGAGTATTATATATTATATTTACATTGCCCCATCTCCTCTTATTCTACATTGTTGACTATTATATAATATATTATATTTACATTGCCCCCTCTCCTCTTATTCGACATTGTTGACTATTATATCATATATTATATTTACATTGCCCCATCTCCTCTTATTCTACATTGTTGAGTATTATATATTATATTTACATTGCCCCATCTCCTCTTATTCGACATTGTTGACTATTATATAATATATTATATTTACATTGCCCCATCTCCTCTTATTCTACATTGTTGAGTATTATATATTATATTTACATTGCCCCATCTCCTCTTATTCTACATTGTTGACTATTATATAATATATTATATTTACATTGCCCCATCTCCTCTTATTCTACATTGTTGAGTATTATATATTATATTTACATTGCCCCATCTCCTCTTATTCTACATGGTTGACTATTATATAATATATTATATTTACATTGCCCCATCTCCTCTTATTCTACATTGTTGAGTATTATATATTATATTTACATTGCCCCATCTCCTCTTATTCTACATTGTTGACTATTATATAATATATTATATTTACATTGCCCCCTCTCCTCTTATTCGACATTGTTGACTATTATATAATATATTATATTTACATTGCCCCCTCTCCTCTTATTCGACATTGTTGACTATTATATAATATATTATATTTACATTGCCCTATCTCCTCTTATTCGACATTGTTGACTATTATATAATATATTATATTTACATTGCCCTATCTCCTCTTATTCTACATTGTTGACTATTATACAATATATTATATTTACATTGCCCCACCTCCTCTTATTCTACATTGTTGACTATTATATAATATATTATATTTACATTGCCCCCTCTCCTCTTATTCGACATTGTTGACTATTATATAATATATTATATTTACATTGCCCCATCTCCTCTTATTCTACATTGTTGAGTATTATATAATATATTATATTTACATTGCCCCATCTCCTCTTATTCTACATTGTTGAGTATTATATATTATATTTACATTGCCCCATCTCCTCTTATTCTACATTGTTGAGTATTATATATTATATTTACATTGCCCCATCTCCTCTTATTCTACATTGTTGACTATTATATAATATATTATATTTACATTGCCCCATCTCCTCTTATTCTACATTGTTGAGTATTATATATTATATTTACATTGCCCCATCTCCTCTTATTCTACATTGTTGACTATTATATAATATATTATATTTACATTGCCCCACCTCCTCTTATTCTACATTGTTGACTATTATATAATATATTATATTTACATTGCCCCATCTCCTCTTATTCTACATTGTTGACTATTATATAATATATTATATTTACATTGCCCCATCTCCTCTTATTCGACATTGTTGACTATTATATAATATATTATATTTACATTGCCCCATCTCCTCTTATTCGACATTGTTGACTATTATATATTATATTTACATTGCCCCATCTCCTCTTATTCTACATTGTTGAGTATTATATATTATATTTACATTGCCCCATCTCCTCTTATTCTACATTGTTGACTATTATATAATATATTATATTTACATTGCCCCCTCTCCTCTTATTCGACATTGTTGACTATTATATAATATATTATATTTACATTGCCCCCTCTCCTCTTATTCGACATTGTTGACTATTATATAATATATTATATTTACATTGCCCCACCTCCTCTTATTCTACATTGTTGACTATTATATAATATATTATATTTACATTGCCCCCTCTCCTCTTATTCGACATTGTTGACTATTATATAATATATTATATTTACATTGCCCCATCTCCTCTTATTCTACATTGTTGAGTATTATATAATATATTATATTTACATTGCCCCATCTCCTCTTATTCTACATTGTTGAGTATTATATATTATATTTACATTGCCCCATCTCCTCTTATTCTACATTGTTGAGTATTATATATTATATTTACATTGCCCCATCTCCTCTTATTCTACATTGTTGAGTATTATATATTATATTTACATTGCCCCATCTCCTCTTATTCTACATTGTTGACTATTATATAATATATTATATTTACATTGCCCCACCTCCTCTTATTCTACATTGTTGACTATTATATAATATATTATATTTACATTGCCCCCTCTCCTCTTATTCGACATTGTTGACTATTATATAATATATTATATTTACATTGCCCCATCTCCTCTTATTCTACATTGTTGAGTATTATATAATATATTATATTTACATTGCCCCATCTCCTCTTATTCTACATTGTTGAGTATTATATATTATATTTACATTGCCCCATCTCCTCTTATTCTACATTGTTGACTATTATATATTATATTTACATTGCCCCATCTCCTCTTATTCTACATTGTTGACTATTATATAATATATTATATTTACATTGCCCCATCTCCTCTTATTCTACATTGTTGACTATTATATAATATATATTTACATTGCCCCACCTCCTCTTATTCTACATTGTTGACTATTATATAATATATTATATTTACATTGCCCCATCTCCTCTTATTCTACATTGTTGACTATTATATAATATATTATATTTACATTGCCCCATCTCCTCTTATTCGACATTGTTGACTATTATATAATATATTATATTTACATTGCCCCATCTCCTCTTATTCGACATTGTTGACTATTATATATTATATTTACATTGCCCCATCTCCTCTTATTCGACATTGTTGACTATTATATAATATATTTACATTGCCCCACCTCCTCTTATTCTACATTGTTGACTATTATATAATATATTATATTTACATTGCCCCATCTCCTCTTATTCTACATTGTTGACTATTATATAATATATTATATTTACATTGCCCCATCTCCTCTTATTCTACATTGTTGACTATTATATTATATATTATATTTACATTGCCCCACCTCCTCTTATTCTACATTGTTGACTATTATATAATATATTATATTTACATTGCCCCATCTCCTCTTATTCTACATTGTTGACTATTATATAATATATTATATTTACATTGCCCCATCTCCTCTTATTCGACATTGTTGACTATTATATAATATATTTACATTGCCCCTTCTCCTCTTATTCTACATTGTTGACTATTATATAATATATTTACATTGCCCCATCTCCTCTTATTCTACATTGTTGACTATTATATAATATATTATATTTACATTGCCCCATTTCCTCTTATTCTACATTGTTGACTATTATATAATATATATTTACATTGCCCCACCTCCTCTTATTCTACATTGTTGACTATTATATAATATATTATATTTACATTGCCCCATCTCCTCTTATTCGACATTGTTGACTATTATATAATATATTTACATTGCCCCATCTCCTCTTATTCTACATTGTTGACTATTATATAATATATTATATTTACATTGCCCCATCTCCTCTTATTCGACATTGTTGACTATTATATAATATATTTACATTGCCCCTTCTCCTCTTATTCTACATTGTTGACTATTATATAATATATTTACATTGCCCCATCTCCT
Organism: Calotriton arnoldi; assembly: GCA_963921515.1. Taxonomy (NCBI): domain Eukaryota; kingdom Metazoa; phylum Chordata; class Amphibia; order Caudata; family Salamandridae; genus Calotriton; species Calotriton arnoldi. Next base: position 7,017,523 of record CAWUFW010000054.1, on the reverse strand, counting down.
CTTATTCTACATTGTTGACTATTATATAATATATTATATTTACATTGCCCCATCTCCTCTTATTCGACATTGTTGACTATTATATAATATATTATATTTACATTGCCCCATCTCCTCTTATTCTACATTGTTGACTATTATATATTATATTTACATTGCCCCACCTCCTCTTATTCGACATTGTTGACTATTATATAATATATTATATTTACATTGCCCCATCTCCTCTTATTCTACATTGTTGACTATTATATATTATATTTACATTGCCCCACCTCCTCTTATTCTACATTGTTGAGTATTATATATTATATTTACATTGCCCCATCTCCTCTTATTTTACATTGTTGAGTATTATATATTATATTTACATTGCACCATCTCCTCTTATTCGACATTGTTGACTATTATATAATATATTATATTTACATTGCCCCATCTCCTCTTATTCTACATTGTTGACTATTATATAATATATTATATTTACATTGCCCCATCTCCTCTTATTCGACATTGTTGACTATTATATATTATATTTACATTGCCCCATCTCCTCTTATTCGACATTGTTGACTATTATATATTATATTTACATTGCCCCATCTCCTCTTATTCGACATTGTTGACTATTATATAATATAATATGTTTACATTGCCCCATCTCCTCTTATTCTACATTGTTGACTATTATATATTATATTTACATTGCCCCACCTCCTCTTATTCGACATTGTTGACTATTATATAATATATTATATTTACATTGCCCCATCTCCTCTTATTCTACATTGTTGAGTATTATATAATATATTATATTTACATTGCCCCATCTCCTCTTATTCGACATTGTTGACTATTATATAATATAATATGTTTACATTGCCCCATCTCCTCTTATTCTACATTGTTGACTATTATATAATATATTTACATTGCCCCATCTCCTCTTATTCGACATTGTTGACTATTATATAATATATTATATTTACATTGCCCCATCTCCTCTTATTCTACATGGTTGACTATTATATAATATATTATATTTACATTGCCCCATCTCCTCTTATTCGACATTGCTGACTATTATATAATATATTATATTTACATTGCCCCATCTCCTCTTATTCTACATTGTTGACTATTATATATTATATTTACATTGCCCCATCTCCTCTTATTCGACATTGTTGACTATTATATAATATATTATATTTACATTGCCCCATCTCCTCTTATTCTACATTGTTGACTATTATATATTATATTTACATTGCCCCATCTCCTCTTATTCGACATTGTTGACTATTATATAATATATTATATTTACATTGCCCCATCTCCTCTTATTCGACATTGTTGACTATTATATAATATATTATATTTACATTGCCCCATCTCTTCTTATTCGACATTGTTGACTATTATATAATATATTATATTTACATTGCCCCATCTCTTCTTATTCGACATTGTTGACTATTATATAATATATTATATTTACATTGCCCCATCTCCTCTTATTCGACATTGTTGACTATTATATAATATATTATATTTACATTGCCCCATCTCCTCTTATTCTACATTGTTGACTATTATATAATATATTATATTTACATTGCCCCATCTCCTCTTATTCGACATTGTTGACTATTATATATTATATTTACATTGCCCCATCTCCTCTTATTCGACATTGTTGACTATTATATAATATATTATATTTACATTGCCCCATCTCCTCTTATTCGACATTGTTGACTATTATATAATATATTATATTTACATTGCCCCATCTCCTCTTATTCTACATTGTTGACTATTATATATTATATTTACATTGCCCCATCTCCTCTTATTCGACATTGTTGACTATTATATAATATATTATATTTACATTGCCCCATCTCCTCTTATTCGACATTGTTGACTATTATATAATATATTATATTTACATTGCCCCATCTCTTCTTATTCGACATTGTTGACTATTATATAATATATTATATTTACATTGCCCCATCTCTTCTTATTCGACATTGTTGACTATTATATAATATATTATATTTACATTGCCCCATCTCCTCTTATTCGACATTGTTGACTATTATATAATATATTATATTTACATTGCCCCATCTCCTCTTATTCGACATTGTTGAGTATTATATATTATATTTACATTGCCCCATCTCCTCTTATTCTACATTGTTGACTATTATATAATATATTATATTTACATTGCCCTATCTCCTCTTATTCGACATTGTTGACTATTATATAATATATTATATTTACATTGCCCCATCTCCTCTTATTCGACATTGTTGACTATTGTTTATTATATTTACATTGCCCCACCTCCTCTTATTTTACATTGTTGACTATTGTTTATTATATTTACATTGCCCCACCTCCTCTTATTCGACATTGTTGACTATTATATAATATATTATATTTACATTGCCCCATCTCCTCTTATTCTACATTGTTGACTATTATATATTATATTTACATTGCCCCATCTCCTCTTATTCTACATTGTTGACTATTATATATTATATTTACATTGCCCCATCTCCTCTTATTCTACATTGTTGACTATTATATAATATATTATATTTACATTGCCCCATCTCCTCTTATTCTACATTGTTGAGTATTATATAATATATTATATTTACATTGCTCCATCTCCCCTTATTCTACATTGTTGAGTATTATATAATATATTATATTTACATTGCCCCATCTCCTCTTATTCGACATTGTTGACTATTATATAATATATTATATTTACATTGCCCCATCTCCTCTTATTCTACATTGTTGACTATTATATATTATATTTACAATACCCCATCTCCTCTTATTCTACATTGTTGACTATTATATAATATATTTACATTGCCCCATCTCCTCTTATTCTACATTGTTGACTATTATATAATATATTTACATTGCCCCATCTCCTCTTATTCTACATGGTTGACTATTATATAATATATTATATTTACATTGCCCCATCTCCTCTTATTCTACATTGTTGACTATTATATAATATATTTACATTGCCCCATCTCCTCTTATTCTACATTGTTGACTATTATATAATATATTATATTTACATTGCCCCATCTCCTCTTATTCGACATTGTTGACTATTATATAATATATTATATTTACATTGCCCCATCTCCTCTTATTCTACATTGTTGACTATTATATATTATATTTACATTGCCCCACCTCCTCTTATTCGACATTGTTGACTATTATATAATATATTATATTTACAATGCTCCATCTCCCCTTATTCTACATTGTTGAGTATTATATAATATATTATATTTACATTGCCCCATCTCCTCTTATTCGACATTGTTGACTATTATATAATATATTATATTTACATTGCCCCATCTCCTCTTATTCTACATTGTTGACTATTATATAATATATTTACATTGCCCCATCTCCTCTTATTCTACATTGTTGACTATTATATAATATATTATATTTACATTGCCCCATCTCCTCTTATTCTACATTGTTGACTATTATATAATATATTATATTTACATTGCCCCATCTCCTCTTATTCTACATTGTTGACTATTATATAATATATTATATTTACAATGCTCCATCTCCCCTTATTCTACATTGTTGAGTATTATATAATATATTATATTTACATTGCCCCATCTCCTCTTATTCTACATTGTTGACTATTATATATTATATTTACATTCCCCATCTCCTCTTATTCTACATTGTTGACTATTATATAATATATTATATTTACATTGCCCCATCTCCTCTTATTCGACATTGTTGACTATTATATAATATATTATATTTACAATGCCCCATCTCCTCTTATTCGACATTGTTGACTATTATATATTATATTTACATTGCCCCATCTCCTCTTATTCTACATTGTTGACTATTATATAATATATTATATTTACATTGCCCCATCTCCTCTTATTCTACATTGTTGACTATTATATAATATATTTACATTGCCCCATCTCCTCTTATTCGACATTGTTGACTATTATATAATATATTATATTTACATTGCCCCATCTCCTCTTATTCTACATTGTTGACTATTATATAATATATTATATTTACATTGCCCCATCTCCTCTTATTCGACATTGTTGACTATTATATAATATATTATATTTACATTGCCCCATCTCCTCTTATTCTACATTGTTGACTATTATATAATATATTATATTTACATTGCCCCATCTCCTCTTATTCTACATTGTTGACTATTGTTTATTATATTTACATTGCCCCATTTCCTCTTATTCGACATTGTTGACTATTATATAATATATTATATTTACATTGCCCCATCTCCTCTTATTCTACATTGTTGACTATTATATAATATATTATATTTACATTGCCCCATCTCCTCTTATTCGACATTGTTGACTATTATATAATATATTATATTTACATTGCCCCATCTCCTCTTATTCGACATTGTTGACTATTATATAATATAATATGTTTACATTGCCCCATCTCCTCTTATTCTACATTGTTGACTATTATATAATATATTTACATTGCCCCCTCTCCTCTTATTCTACATTGTTGACTATTATATATTATATTTACATTGCCCCCTCTCCTCTTATTCTACATTGTTGAGTATTATATATTATATTTACATTGCCCCATCTCCTCTTATTCTACATTGTTGACTATTATATAATATATTATATTTACATTGCTCCATCTCCCTTATTCTACATTGTTGAGTATTATATAATATATTATATTTACATTGCCCCTCTCCTCTTATTCGACATTGTTGACTATTATATAATATATTATATTTACATTGCCCCATCTCTTCTTATTCTACATTGTTGAGTATTATATATTATATTTACATTGCCCCACCTCCTGTTATTCTACATTGTTGACTATTATATAATATATTATATTTACATTGCCCCATCTCCTCTTATTCGATATTGTTGAGTATTATATATTATATTTACATTGCCCCATCTCCTCTTATTCTACATTGTTGAGTATTATATATTATATTTACATTGCCCCACCTCCTCTTATTCGACATTGTTGACTATTATATAATATATTATATTTACATTGCCCCATCTCCTCTTATTCTACATTGTTGACTATTATATAATATATTATATTTACAATGCTCCATCTCCCCTTATTCTACATTGTTGAGTATTATATAATATATTATATTTACATTGCCCCATCTCCTCTTATTCTACATTGTTGACTATTATATAATATATTATATTTACATTGCCCCATCTCCTCTTATTCGACATTGTTGACTATTATATAATATATTATATTTACATTGCCCCATCTCCTCTTATTCTACATTGTTGACTATTATATAATATATTATATTTACATTGCCCCATCTCCTCTTATTCTACATTGTTGACTATTGTTTATTATATTTACATTGCCCCATTTCCTCTTATTCGACATTGTTGACTATTATATAATATATTATATTTACATTGCCCCATCTCCTCTTATTCTACATTGTTGACTATTATATAATATATTATATTTACATTGCCCCATCTCCTCTTATTCGACATTGTTGACTATTATATAATATATTATATTTACATTGCCCCATCTCCTCTTATTCGACATTGTTGACTATTATATAATATAATATGTTTACATTGCCCCATCTCCTCTTATTCTACATTGTTGACTATTATATAATATATTTACATTGCCCCCTCTCCTCTTATTCTACATTGTTGACTATTATATATTATATTTACATTGCCCCCTCTCCTCTTATTCTACATTGTTGAGTATTATATATTATATTTACATTGCCCCATCTCCTCTTATTCTACATTGTTGACTATTATATAATATATTATATTTACATTGCTCCATCTCCCCTTATTCTACATTGTTGAGTATTATATAATATATTATATTTACATTGCCCCCTCTCCTCTTATTCGACATTGTTGACTATTATATAATATATTATATTTACATTGCCCCATCTCTTCTTATTCTACATTGTTGAGTATTATATATTATATTTACATTGCCCCACCTCCTGTTATTCTACATTGTTGACTATTATATAATATATTATATTTACATTGCCCCATCTCCTCTTATTCGATATTGTTGAGTATTATATATTATATTTACATTGCCCCATCTCCTCTTATTCTACATTGTTGAGTATTATATATTATATTTACATTGCCCCACCTCCTCTTATTCGACATTGTTGACTATTATATAATATATTATATTTACATTGCCCCATCTCCTCTTATTCTACATTGTTGACTATTATATAATATATTATATTTACAATGCTCCATCTCCCCTTATTCTACATTGTTGAGTATTATATAATATATTATATTTACATTGCCCCATCTCCTCTTATTCGACATTGTTGACTATTATATAATATATTATATTTACATTGCCCCACCTCCTCTTATTCGACATTGTTGACTATTATATAATATATTATATTTACATTGCCCCATCTCCTCTTATTCTACATTGTTGACTATTATATAATATATTATATTTACATTGCCCCATCTCCTCTTATTCGACATTGTTGACTATTATATAATATATTATATTTACAATGCCCCATCTCCTCTTATTCGACATTGTTGACTATTATATATTATATTTACATTGCCCCATCTCCTCTTATTCTACATTGTTGACTATTATATAATATATTATATTTACATTGCCCCATCTCCTCTTATTCTACATTGTTGACTATTATATAATATATTTACATTGCCCCATCTCCTCTTATTCGACATTGTTGACTATTATATAATATATTATATTTACATTGCCCCATCTCCTCTTATTCGACATTGTTGACTATTATATAATATATTATATTTACATTGCCCCATCTCCTCTTATTCTACATTGTTGACTATTATATAATATATTATATTTACAATGCCCCATCTCCTCTTATTCTACATTGTTGACTATTATATAATATATTATATTTACATTGCCCCATCTCCTCTTATTCTACATTGTTGACTATTGTTTATTATATTTACATTGCCCCATTTCCTCTTATTCGACATTGTTGACTATTATATAATATATTATATTTACATTGCCCCATCTCCTCTTATTCTACATTGTTGACTATTATATAATATATTATATTTACATTGCCCCATCTCCTCTTATTCGACATTGTTGACTATTATATAATATATTATATTTACATTGCCCCATCTCCTCTTATTCGACATTGTTGACTATTATATAATATAATATGTTTACATTGCCCCATCTCCTCTTATTCTACATTGTTGACTATTATATAATATATTTACATTGCCCCCTCTCCTCTTATTCTACATTGTTGACTATTATATATTATATTTACATTGCCCCCTCTCCTCTTATTCTACATTGTTGAGTATTATATATTATATTTACATTGCCCCATCTCCTCTTATTCTACATTGTTGACTATTATATAATATATTATATTTACATTGCTCCATCTCCCCTTATTCTACATTGTTGAGTATTATATAATATATTATATTTACATTGCCCCATCTCTTCTTATTCGACATTGTTGACTATTATATAATATATTATATTTACATTGCCCCATCTCTTCTTATTCGACATTGTTGACTATTATATAATATATTATATTTACATTGCCCCACCTCCTGTTATTCTACATTGTTGACTATTATATAATATATTATATTTACATTGCCCCATCTCCTCTTATTCGATATTGTTGAGTATTATATATTATATTTACATTGCCCCATCTCCTCTTATTCTACATTGTTGACTATTATATATTATATTTACATTCCCCATCTCCTCTTATTCTACATTGTTGACTATTATATAATATATTATATTTACATTGCCCCATCTCCTCTTATTCGACATTGTTGACTATTATATAATATATTATATTTACAATGCCCCATCTCCTCTTATTCGACATTGTTGACTATTATATATTATATTTACATTGCCCCATCTCCTCTTATTCTACATTGTTGACTATTATATAATATATTATATTTACATTGCCCCATCTCCTCTTATTCTACATTGTTGACTATTATATAATATATTATATTTACATTGCCCCATCTCCTCTTATTCTACATTGTTGACTATTATTTTTCATTGTCTCCGTCATAATGCAAGATTTAAAGTACAGATGTGACAAGATAACATTTGCTAAAACTGGAAGAAGACATCAAGTTAAATACAATGATAACTGCAATTAGTATTTTATCTAAGAATAACCGGTCCATGAAACCGAATAAGTAATGCAAATGTGACAGCACCAGGTGTGTTAAAAGTGCAAGAGTCACATGAAAGAGAAACAAGGAAAGGGCGGGACTCATTCTGGACAGCATTGTCACCCCATATTCTCTTATTCCACAATATTACCAATTATCTTCCAAGTCAAGTCAAAAAGCTTTATTTCGATATAAATATCATAAAAGCATCGAACATTTCATCAGTACCAAAAATAAAAGATGCAATCTATTATTTAAATATAACAGTGCAATAATTCCTAACAATCGAAATATAAGCTGTTTACACAAATAAAATTGACTCATTATAGGATAAAAAACGAAATAAAACAATGGGTAAAAAGATAAAATCAGTATTCCATAACAATTACCAAATGTAGCAGATTGGGATGACATTGCCCTAATCATTAATGTCACTTGGCAAGCCGCCATAAGCTCTGAGTCGCGATCAAGATGTTCTTTGTGAAATCTTACATCTAGTTTTCCAGGCACAACCCAGAAATTTGGCGGTTCCACACGCATAGAGGGTTCTCGAATCAGATTTTAATATACGCAAGGCTACTTTGTGGTCGTGAGTGCCTAGTTGTTTACAAATGGGCACGAGCCACCTAGACCTAGCTTTAGCATACCCCGGACAGGCAAACAGTGTGCAACACTCTCCTTGGGAGACCCACAGGAAGGGCATTCTTCAATGGTTTGGTGCGGAGGGCGCCACTTTGCGGTGAATTCATGGACTGGAAGTGTGCCATATCTAAATTGAGTGTATAGTGCCCTATCCCTGGGGGTCTGAATTACATCCATGTAAGGTTCAAGGCCTCTAGAGTGTTTAAACTGGAAGAATTCTTCCGTAAGTCTGCCCATGTTTGGGTTGCTGACATTTCTGGCATCTACCCAGTCCCAGTAGATCCGTTTAAGTTCTATTTTACTAGGTGAGATTTGGGTGTCCCAAGATTCCTTAAGGCCAAGCGTTGTCATTAAGGCCCTAAGGTTAGAGATCCATTTGATACCCTTAATGCCATCCATACACACAACTTCTGTGAATGCATCCGCATAGTTGGTAAGTTCTGGGGTTCTTCTAAGATGAGCCCAGTAAAGCAACGGCGGAGTTTAGCCAGGTCTTTGAAGTGGCGTCTGCCCAGGTCATATAGCAAGGGGACCAGTGGGACACCAATTATCTTCCATTGCCTCTTCCATTCCAAATGTAAGGTGCAGGTGTGACAAAATAAGATTTTTAAAAATTGCTAAAACAGGAAGAGACATCAAGCTGATAAAGCACATTGCTCGCCCCCCCTCAAACTAAACTATATGCAGTTAACATTTTATCTTGATAAGCGACTTGTCCACTTTCCAGTTGGTGTGAAATTTGCAGTCAAATGGGAAAGATATTGATAAGAATCGTCCAATCAGGATATTAAGATGTTCCCTTGGACCTTGTTGCTCCACGTCATGTCCTGAAATGCCACTTCCATTTTATCTAGAGTAAAGCGCTAAAGTAACTGTGTAAAGCCGCTGAAAGAGCGCAACGGAGAACATGGAAACACTGAACAGAATGAGTGTGGACTATTCCTCGTACTTCCTTCACACTGTGGACTATTCCTCTACTTCCTTCACACTGTGGACTATTCCTCTACTTCCTTCACACTGTGGACTATTCCTCGTACTTCCTTCACACTGTGGACTATTCCTCTACTTCCTTCACACTGTGGACTATTCCTCGTACTTCCTTCACACTGTGGACTATTCCTCGTACTTCCTTCACACTGTGGACTATTCCTCTACTTCCTTCACACTGTGGACTATTCCTCGTACTTCCTTCACACTGTGGACTATTCCTCTACTTCTTTCACACTGTGGACTATTCCTCTACTTCCTTCACACTGTGGACTATTCCTCGTACTTCCTTCACACTGTGGACTATTCCTCTACTTCCTTCACACTGTGGACTATTCCTCGTACTTCCTTCACACTGTGGACTATTCCTCTACTTCCTTCACACTGTGGACTATTCCTCGTACTTCCTTCACACTGTGGACTATTCCTCTACTTCTTTCACACTGTGGACTATTCCTCTACTTCCTTCACACTGTGGACTATTCCTCGTACTTCCTTCACACTGTGGACTATTCCTCTACTTCCTTCACACTGTGGACTATTCCTCGTACTTCCTTCACACTGTGGACTATTCCTTGTACTTCCTTCACACTGTGGACTATTCCTCTACTTCCTTCACACTGTGGACTATTCCTCGTACTTCCTTGACACTGCGGACTATTCCTCGTACTTCCTTGACACTGTGGCTCGTACTTCCTTCACACTGCGGACTATTCCTCGTACTTCCTTCACACTGTGGACTATTCCTCTACTTCCTTCACACTGTGGACTATTCCTCGTACTTCCTTCACACTGTGGACTATTCCTCGTACTTCCTTCACACTGCGGACTATTCCTCGTACTTCCTTCACACTGCGGACTATTCCTCATACTTCCTTCACACTGCGGAGTATTCCTCGTACTTCCTTCACACTGCGGAGTATTCCTCGTACTTCCTTCACACTGCGGAGTATTCCTCGTACTTCCTTCACACTGCGGACTATTCCTCGTACTTCCTTCACACTGCGGACTATTCCTCGTACTTCCTTCACACTGCGGACTATTCCTCGTACTTCCTTCACACTGCGGACTATTCCTCGTACTTCCTTCACACTGCGGACTATTCCTCGTACTTCCTTCACACTGCGGACTATTCCTCGTACTTCCTTCACACTGCGGAGTATTCCTCGTACTTCCTTCACACTGTGGACTATTCCTCTACTTCCTTCACACTGCGGACTATTCCTCTACTTCTTTCACACTGCGGACTATTCCTCGTACTTCCTTCACACTGCGGACTATTCCTCGTACTTCCTTCACACTGCAGACTATTCCTCGTACTTCCTTCACACTGCGGAGTATTCCTCGTACTTCCTTCACACTGCGGACTATTCCTCGTACTTCCTTCACACTGCGGACTATTCCTCGTACTTCCTTCACACTGCGGACTATTCCTCATACTTCCTTCACACTGCGGAGTATTCCTCATACGTCCTTCACACTGCGGACTATTCCTCTACTTCTTTCACACTGCGGACTATTCCTCGTACTTCCTTCACACTGTGGACTATTCCTCGTACTTCCTTCACACTGCAGACTATTCCTCGTACTTCCTTCACACTGCGGAGTATTCCTCGTACTTCCTTCACACTGCGGCGTCTAAACCTTTGTTTGACAACAGCCGATCAGCGTTTATAATAAATGTTATGAAGGGCGCGATCACTCGGGGACCTTCGCCTTTTAAACACAAGAGTAAGGCGTGGTGACGGGTTCTGATTAAAGTCCAAACAACAAAAGAGTGTGCCTTCTTTGGAGAAGAGCTAGCGTAAAGAATCAAATTTGATTCTTATAAAGCCCTCACTCACCAACCTAGTTGGTGACATGCTTCATCATCGGGCCCCACCAGGAAGGTCGAGTACCTCCCCGGTGTGCTTCACCGGCAGAATTACTGCGGAGCGGGTTAAAGTGGCAAGTGCACGTGATTGTGAAGTGAATTAAAAGTGACTAGGCTGTATCCGAAAATTATTTTATTCGTCGGTCAGTCAGGCACAAATAAAAACAATGTGAGTGATATGATCGCTGAAAGGATTGGTCAGCTAAATCTCACTGTGTGTGGTCAACATGTTTCTGCCTCTATGATGCTACTAGCTAGGCATTCGTCAGGACCATGGTGAAGACCCCGGCGGTATAAGCACGCTAAGGCTCACCCTAACCTGGAGGTCAGATACGTGAAAAAGTAGGAAAAATGTCTTTAAAAACCTTGATTTAATTTTCCTACATCCTGATTGGCCCCTGTGATGCCGTACACGTAATGACGTAGCTACTAGGGCTCTCCCGGGACACCGACGCTCAAACCGAGGTTCTTGGATCTTTCCCCATACCCACCCCCCCTATATAAACACGTGGAACACCGGCCCTTCTATCGACGGGGTCCGGTTTGCAGAGGGTTCGATCAGGTACCAAGCGGGTGTTTGGCTTTCTCGGCGTGAGTTTATTTCGAGCAGCCCTACTATACAGATAAGTGACCAGCTTGCTGATTTGGGACTGAATCTTATATTTATATATTTTTTTGTCTCTACCTTTTTCTATAGGGTGTGCCAATCAGCCACCACCCCCCTCCCGAGACCCAGGGTGTGATTAGTGATCACCCTATATGTAAGATCTTCTTCCTTTCTTTTCTTTTTGTTTGTTATTCACCTGACAATACCGCTTTGACGAGCCCGTTGTAGTCACTATAGCGTTTTCTGACATTGACGCTCTGTTGCTTTCAACGTCACAGTAGGCGTGTAGGTAAAATAGCGCTATAAATGTGATACCTTTTTATTATTAGTGGTTTCAGTCTTTGCCACTTTCAATAATTTTCAAAAATATGTGCACGTCCATATCTCACTACTGCACGATAGCTTCCTGAGATATAGTTTCGGTGCACTTCGAGAAGAGCACTTATGTATGCTGAAACTGGAACAATGAACGTCCTATGACCACATGCTTACTGAATGTATTTATGTTTGTGTGTTTGTTCGTTCTTGTTCTTTCATTTCAGAGATCTGCAGGGTCCCAATAAGTAAGAAGGATCCCACAGTGATAGTAGGTTTTTAAAGACATTTTTCCTACTTTTTCACGTATCTGACCTCCAGGTTAGGGTGAGCCTTAGCGTGCTCATACCGCCGGGGTCTTCACCATGGTCCTGACGAATGCCTAGCTAGTAGCATCATAGAGGCAGAAACATGTTGACCACACACAGTGAGATCTAGCTGACCAATCCTTTCAGCGATCATATCACTCACATTGTTTTTATTTGTGCCTGACTGACCGACGAATAAAATTATTTTCGGATACAGCCTAGTCACTTTTAATTCACTTCACAATCACGTGCACTTGCCACTTTAACCCGCTCCGCAGTAATTCTGGCGTTGAAGCACACCGGGGAGGTACTCGACCTTCCTGGTGGGGCCCGATGATGAAGCATGTCACCAACTAGGTTGGTGAGTGAGGGCTTTATAAGAATCAAATTTGATTCTTTACGCTAGCTCTTCTCCAAAGAAGGCACACTCTTTTGTTGTTTGGACTATTATTTGGGGGACCAAGAGTGCTCCTTCTAAAAATTCCCTCTCTCTCTTATTGTTTATTGGGGTTCGGATTAAAAACAATGCACATTGGAGCCTTACGTACCGTCAACAGCTCGGGGCAAGTTGATGCGATATGAGTCAGGCTTCCATGTGTCCAGGGCAGAGCCTGCATTTAGAAATGAATGAAGGTTTCCTTCACCACATGGCAGCAATCCTAACCTGGAGGTCAGATACGTGAAAAAGTAGGAAAAATGTCTTTAAAAACCTACTATCACTGCGGGATCCTTCTTACTTATTGGGACCCTGCAGATCTCTGAAATGAAAGAACAAGAACGAACAAACACACAAAAATAAATACATTCAGTAAGCATGTGGCACATGGCAGCAATCGATAGTTTGACACAGGTCGAAACGCACGTGCAGCAGTTTGCTTTTATGAAAGAGTTTAAGTAAATCCGATAAGTAGATCGAGGGCGGAGTTGTTTATAAGAGTCGATGACTGTCCACGCATGGCTTCTTTCGCTAAAGTCTCTCTTATCCCTATTCCATGAGACCTTCTTCATTGCTTGTTTAGAGATATTCTAAAGAGGGCGCGCGGGAGTGTTGGTTCCTATACTTCTTTCGCCTCCATGACACTCATGGCCAGATCGAAAGCCTGCGACCAGCTCTTTGTTTTTGGTAATGACGTTTGAATTCCTTACTTTATCCCAGCACGCAGTGTTGACTCATCAGACAGCCCTAGTAGGGACAGATGCTTAAGTAGAGAGCCGTGCTGTACTCACACTTGGTTTAGCAGACCAAATTCCAGCCACAATTGGGTCATAGTGGCATTTTGCGGCAGGCGGAAAAGAAGGCGAAATGCCTTGCATTGAGCAGAATTAAAAAAGGCCCCAAACTTCCCCAGAAAAGCCACTGTGCCAAAGCCGATTGGCGGAATAAGTTTGGCTTTTATCACTGCGAGAAGAGGACCCAGGGTTAGAATTTGCAATTTGTTGAGCAATGATTGAAATGCGGCAATTAATGAGGCGGTCTTTGGCTTCAATGAATTTCGATGCAAACGAAAAGAAAGGCGTTCCTGCAGCCAGACATGGAGGTATTTATAACAAGTACCTCTAGAGACTGGCAGACCACTCAGGAGCCAACTTCCTTCCTTCCTGACCTTCCTTCCAAACACCACAATCTGGGTTTTTGTGAGGTTCACCACCATTTAATGGTTTGCACAATAAGCATGGAGGCTCTTTAAGAGCCTCTGAAGCCCAATGCTTGTCAAGTTCATCAGAAGGACATCATCAGCGTTCTGTAATGAGGTCACCTGAGGATGTCCAAGCCTTGGTGGTTAGGGTTTAGCTGCGTCAAGGAATGCACGTAGGCCCGATATCAACAAATTGAAAAGCATTGGCGCGAGAAGGCACCCTTGTTTCAGGCTACTTTTCACTTCTTTTTTGGTCATCTATTGCTATTCCAATATTGTCCTGTGTATGGAGAGGCGCCAGAGAGCCGGGCCTCAAGATGGCCGCCTTTCAGTGACGCTCTGCCGGCCAACTATGTAATCCGGCGAAAACCCTGTGAATGAGTACCTAATACTGCATTTAAGACACTGAGGAGGATTCATTTTGAAGACGTGTGCTGCCCTTGACCTCCCGCCACCACTATTTCATTAAATGCAGAGCCGCACCTGCAGAAGCGGCCTACTGCTACATGATTTGGTGGGGGCCTGGGAGCTGAGGCTGTCGGCTGGGCATGCTGGGCCACAGAGGCACGGTGGAGGTGGAGTCAGAGGCACTGTCCAACCCCTCTGCCCCCTCCAACGACCGAGCTGTTGCCCGACTGTTACGGTCCTGGGCGGCCGAGATGTGAAAACCTGGCATGCAATCTTTGTGTGAAGATGCGGGCGGACTGGTGGAGAGAAACGGATGTGGAAGCAGTGATGGTGCTCTCTGCCTGATTGGCATAGCCCGGGACACAGTAGTTGAAACGACAGAGGGACGGTTGCGCCCTCACTCAAGCCTCAGCATGCAGCGTGTGCCAGCCTAATAGAGGATTACTCTTCCGTGGCAGCTTGACAAAGGATTGCTCGACCCCCTCATGCACCTCGGTTGGGGCCCACTGGTTAGTGCAGAGCAAGCCGATACGAGCACGCTTTGAGGTCCAGCAATACTACCCATGCTGGTGGGAGGATCTGACCCGCAGTGTGGGCGATGCAGTTGGAGTGTATTGCCCGGGGTCATTCCTCAGGAGGTGAACTGTGACCCTTCCTCTCCCTGTGGGTGCCCCCACATCAGGATGTTGCTATAGCACCTCATAACTCTGACAGCAACTTACAACTCTGTGGACCAGATCTTTTCCATGCTTCAGAGGCCTATCAACACATGGCTTTGGGCATGGAAGGGTGAGACGGCAGACCCAGGGCGCACTTGCAGGCAGCAAATGTGACTTATTGACATATGGCTCCACAGCCTTAGTGCCTTGAATATTGTATACATTGTGTGCCTTGAGAAGAGCTGCGCTACTGAGCTGCTCAAGCCCCTCTGCCTTTGGCATCTCATGGCCATGGTGTGGCGGGACCACAGGACTTTTGGATCAAAACCTTATGATACTGCTGGCCTTGAGGGGCCGCACACCAGTCCTGGCCCTGTAATTTGGTGTTGCTGTAGTGCTTGAATTAGGGGGATTCTCTTGACAGTACATTGAAATGGGTAAGCAAGACCAAAAGCTGTCCAAGTTACATTCTGAAAGCAAGAGGACCACAAGAACCATGAGTGGTGCCCGGAACCAGAGCGCCTTGCCAGCTGTGGCGTCTGGAGATCCCTCTTCAGAAGATATCCGAAGCCCGCTCACTGGCATGAAGCGCAGCCTTGGCACAACTGATTCCAAAGCAGATGCTGCAACCAACCGGCTCAATCGCATGAAGCAAAGGATTGATGAACACCTGACTGACCATCGTAAGAGCCGAGTATCTGAAACGAATGAATGCATCAATTCATCCTGTAATGAATGCACATGGAAATGGTATTAACTGTCATATAGGCCAAAAATAAGAATCCAGAAGCGCGATCAATGCGCAGTAATGTGTGCATTGTGGGCCCCCCAGAATCCACAGCCATGGACAAGATGGAAGGTGAAGTTGAAACAATGTTTCGTTCCCTGTTCGGAGAGGCTCTAACTCCCATGTTCTCTGTAGAGCGAAGGCATCGCTGCCTGGACCCGCACCCCCCTCTGGGAGCACTCGCACAGCACGCCTGCCATACTACAAAGATTGAGATTCCATACTGCGATTAGCAAGGGAGCAAAGAGAGATACATTGCTCTGGCAATCGACTCTCTTTATACCCAGAGCTCACCGTTGCTGTCCAGGTCGCACAGCTGTAGTTTCTCTCAGCTAAATGAGTGCTCTTGAAGGCTGGAGTCCAATAGGCACTGGTGTATCCCACCAAGCTTCATGGTACCATGAATGGTAAGACCCACTTCTTCACCAATCCCAAAATGGCTCTCAGCTTCTGTCGCCCACATGCCCATGCCCCTGCCCCTTCCGAGGAGAGCACCGCACCGGATGAAGATATCCTAAGCCGCCTCAGTGACCTTGACTAGGGGATCATACTGCGTTGGGACATCGCTGCTGTTCCATCCCAGACCCTTCCCTCATTTTGAGACTAGGACACCTAAGGGGGGCATCAAATGGAAGTAGCCAGCGGGAAGTATCCTTCGCTGAGGTCTGACACTGCATTCATCTGTTCACTCCTTCCATATATTTGTCTTTCAAGCTTGTTTTTTTATTCACATTTACTGATTAGGGACTCCTACTTGATAGTTCTCTCGGCCCCCATCTCCCCGTGAGAGGGGGCAACCGCCTTCATTCCTGGAATGAATCCCAATGACAGGTTCTGGGTTTAGAACACATAATATTTACGTCTGCATAGGAACAAAAGGCATGAGACCTACCACCATAGTCAACAATGTATGTTGTGGTTATTGCTAGTAGATGACAAGATCAGTAGTGCAGGAAATATTGTTGGAACCAAGTAGAGAAATCCCATGAGAAGATACTGTGAGAAGATACTGTGAGAAGATACTGTGAGAACTGCGTCACATATTCGTTAGCAAATCTGACATGCCCATAATATCTGCATTTATTGGTAAAAACAGAAAGGGTGAGGAAATCCAGCCCCCCCCCCCATTCCCCACACCCATGTGGCACCTAGTGCCAATACAAGCAGCTGTATATAGTATGAATCAGTGTTGAAAGGCGCAATGGGGGCACGAGTGCGTGTCGACCCTGTGACCGGGGAGCTATGAAGTGCCTCTCAGTGGTATTCCCCGGGTGCTTGTTCATTCCTTGGTAGAGAGGATAGTATGGAGTGCAAGGACACAGGTGTGTACCGCGGAGGAGAGCTACTCAGTGATGCTGCACCCTCCTCTGCATTGTTTCCATCAATCCCTCCTGTACCCATGCACAGTCCAGGGATCTCTACCCTTTGTGGCATCTCTGAAGGAAGGAACACCTGTGTACACCGCCCACCTGATGAGTCCTTCCTCCATTTCTCTACCGTGGGCCTCCTGCTGCTTTCCATCTCGGTGTTATTTGTTGTTCGTCCAGGATCAAAGCTGGACTGATAAACCTCATTGTGAGTGTCTTCTTAGCAGGCGTGAGTAGAGGCCCAGCTGACACGTTGCAGGGGACACCGCTAGATTTCGATCTGTGACGTCATTAAGAGAATGCAGGACTTCTGCCCAGTAGTCAGAAAGATGTGAGCATGTGGGACATCTCTGCCCCCATGGTACCACATCTGAGGCAAGTGTGCTGAGCATCTGTTAACCCTACCAGGTATAATATCTGCCCTGTGGACGAAGTAGGAATTTATTCATTTAACTTGTGCATTCCTGGAAACTCTTGGAACCTCATCCGGTACTTTTACCCAATCTACCTCTGTAATGGGGCCCCCCACATCCTACGCCCATTCATCTTTTAAGGGTGTTTAGGCGAGTGTTCATATGTGCTCTTACTGCTCAATAAAGTCCTGAGACAGCCTTGTACGTACCCAAGGCGGAACATATAAAGTGGCATCCCTGGTGTAACTTAGGTACACCCCCGCCTCCCACTCCCCCCTCCAGTCCTTCTTAAGAGCGGCTCCCACTGCACCATGCCGCAGCAACTGCCCAGCCGGGAGGTCGAACTCCACCCTTAACTCCTCAAAGGGCAGGAATAGATGACCCAGAGTCTCAAACAGTCGCTCTGTCCTCTCAAGTAGTTACCTCCGATTGCCCTTATGAGGGAGTATAGTCAGGAATTGTAATGGGATATTGGGTGAGTAGGGGCCTCTGAACACATTTTCTTCAGGCATCTAACCCAAGAGTCTTTGACTACTTTCAGCAGTCCATGGTCTACTGCTCTAGTTCGTTTCAGGTCTAATAGTATTCGCATCAATAACCGCAGTGGTGGGTGTAGGCCTTGACTGTCCCCCCCCCACCACCTCCCCCACACACAGCCAAACATATACCCGTCCCATAAGCCACTGCAGCTGTGCCGCCAGGTAGTATGTTTCACAGTCTGGGGCTGCCAGCCCTCCATGAGTCACGGGGCCTTGAAGCTTAGACAATGCCACACTATGCTTATCCCTTCCCTATATCAAACCCTTGAGTATGGTATCTAACTCCCAAAACGTACTTCTAGGGATGACCACCTGTAATCTAGCAAAATAATACAGCAGTCTTGGCAGAACGGCCATCTTGGCGATCGCCACCCGTCCTGCCACCGATACTGGGAAAGACTTCCAGAAAGCGACACCAGACTTCAAGGCTGCCGCTCCATTCCCTTCTAAGATGCCAGATTCAGCCTTATATACACGAACACCCAAATATTTTATCAATGTTGGCTCCAATAGCATTCCAAGCGGGTCTGGGGTGTCATCCTGGAAAGGTCTAACGGAAAACATGCTCGTCTTATGCCAGTTTATGCACAGCCCCGAAATGTCTAAGAATGTGTTCAGCAGTTAAACCGCTTTCCTGGGGTCCGTCCGCCTATCACGGAGGAAAGCAACATATCATCGGCGTACAGTGAGATATGACGTATGTATGCCACTAAACTGAGACCCCAGCTGCGCCCTGCCCGCCAGCGGTTTCACCGCAATGGCAATGACAGCAGGGACAGAGGACACCCTTGCCTTCACCCTCTCCACCCAATAAGTGTCAGAAATCACGCAACCTATCATAACTCTCGCTGTTGGTTCCGAGCATAGTAATCTAGCCCACCTGAAGACTCGCGGCCCCAGAACCATTCGGTCCATCACCGCATAAAGGTATTCCCAGTCTAGACTGTCAAAAGCCTTCTCAATAACTACAGACAAAACCAAGGCCTTTTCTGGCTTTCTGTTTTGGTTTTCATCTTGTAACTGGGGGTGAGGTGGTTTATGCTCTTCAACAGGTTTGGGATGTTGGAGTGGGTGGCGGGTGTTAAACCGGATGCAAACCAACACACTGCTATCACTGTTCGGTCCATCACTGGCGAATGACATGCATGACGCGTTCATGCGGATGCAAACCAACACACTGCTATCACTGTTCGGTCCATCACTGGCGAATGACATGCATGACGCGTTCATGCGGATGCAAACCAACACACTGCTATCACTGTTCGGTCCATCACTGGCGAATGACATGCATGACGCGTTCATGCGGATGCAAACCAACACACTGCTATCACTGTTCGGTCCATCACTGGCAAATGACATGCATGACGCATTCATGCGGATGCAAACCAACACATGCACTGTTCGGTCCATCACTGGCGAATGACATGCATGACGCGTTCATGCGGATGCAAACCAACACATGCACTGTTCGGTCCATCACTGGCGAATGACATGCATGACGCGTTCATAGGGATGCAAACCAACACACTGCTATCACTGTTCGGTCCATCACTGGCGAATGACATGCATGACGCGTTCATGTTCCACTCTACTTCTGAGGCAGCTGCCACTTCTCAAAGCACCTACAAACTCAGATATGCAACCACTTGAATGAACCCAAACTGAGATCCTGGAATATATGGGGGTAAATGATCCAAAAAAGCAGGCATGTATTTTGCGCATCTCAATCGTCGTGACATAGACATCGGTGTGTCAGAGATTACATCTAGCCTCCATTTTAGCTTTTCCTTTTAATGTAGCATCTTTTTTTAATGGTGATTTGCCCATGTTTTTAATATGCCACACATGCGTAGGCACTGTGGCCTTGTAGTCGCCATAATTAGTTCCAGGGTCACACAATTAGAACGCAACGCCCTTGCTATATGTTTTGTGCTCATAGGAGATTACTGTTTCTCCCCAGACTAACTAAAGATGCTGTTCTGCAACTCTGTCACACTAAGAAAAGGATGGTGTTTTATTATTTCAACTACATCCATACTGAATTTGGGGAAAGGTTCCTTACTTCCCACCGGAGTTATCATGGAAGCTGCTGTGCGCTGTTACTGAGATGCAGTTCTGCAGTCCCTGGCCTTCATCCTGAGAAGGAAGATAGCCTGCACACTCAGACAGGGTGCATTCATTAATGCACTGAGGCTGGCGTGCTGACACTGTACCACGGTATCGGGTCAGATCATTCCAAAAGGTCTGGCAGAAGGGTACACCCGACATGCTCTCTTTAGCATAGAGAAATTATTAATAGAGAGGAACCTTAGTAACATTATGAACAATTAACATGGTTGACGGTTGTGCTTGAGGCAGTACTCGATACATCTGGTGTAGTTCAACACACAAAGCAGAATACCAGCTTCAAACCATAATGTCAGATTACAACCTCACAGACATCAGGAGGTCAAGAAATGCAAACATCAGCGAAGGCATGTGCATTACCTATGCTCATAAGTCATGGTCCAGGATTGATTACTGGCTAATCACCAGGAATATCAGCACTAAAACTATGAGAGTAGATAACCTACATAGGACGCTTTCCGACCATGCTCCAGTGCTGCTGGAATTGGCCTTTTCAGGCATGCGAGACACACGTTTTCAATGAAGTCTCCCACCGAGTGTGCTATGCAAACAGATATTCAGGGAGGAACTGAAAAAACAGTCCTTGAGGTCTTTGACTATAACTCCCAGTCAGTAACCTCAGCCCGCATCCTGTGGGAGGCTTTCAAGGTCGTTATTAGAGGTGCTTGAAGTCATTAAGGAAGCGATTGACCATGCTCGAAGAAGAAATTTGCGCTCTTGAATTGGACTATTACTCCACTGGGCAGACTCATATATTGGCGAATATCAGAAATAAACCAGTAGAATATTATGAGGCAGCAGTAAGAGCAATTCAATACCTGTTGCCAGGAAATATGGAGAGGAAGATAGGACAGGGAAAACACTTGTTCGGCTCCTCCAGAGGCCGTGGGTCAATTCCTTCATTACTAACCTCACAGATGGCAACAGTGAGACCCAACCTGGTAATGACAACGTTACACACACTCTACTGAATGTGTATTCTGACCTATCGGGCTAGCACAAACCACGATTCGGACACATTCTTGAGTACTTCAACTCCATACAACTCCTATGGTTAGATAGTGCATACAAGCAGTGTCCCTTCACAGTTGAGGATGTGAAGCCAGTGATACAGAGCCTGCCGGGGATGGGGTTCCAAGCTCAGAGAACTGACCTCTTTTTTTTTTATAAATAAAACACATGTTCTGGCACCACACCTCCTTGCCATGTATGAAGCAACCTGGAAGTCTGGGGAGCCTACCATCGTCTTTACACGCGGCCCAGATTGTCATAGTATTGAAACCTGACAATCCCACCGAAAGCTGCGATCATATAGGACCTTGTCTCTGAGAAACACAGATAATAAGATTCTGGCCAAATTCATTTCAAATAAACTACTTCCACTGTTTTCTGACATTTTTCAGCCTGACCAGTCGGGCTTTATATTTGGGCGCTGTATGACCCATAATCTTCTGCGCACTATGTTTATGCTGATACATGCCTTAGATCCACAGGTGCAGGCTACTGCAGTTTCCTTAGATGCAATTAAAGTGTTTGAGTCACTTGAATGGAAATATCTTTTTATTCTATTGGAAAGGATTGGACTCAGTCACCAATTTATTAAATGGATCAGGTTGCATTATGAATAGGCTTTCCTGTTTTCAGTTTCTATTTTTGGTAAATTCTGGTGGTTTTTTCTCAGTGTTTTCATGTGATTTCAATACCTTAAAAAAAACAGTGGTTATCAGTGGTTACACATTTTCGCGCCATTAAAAACAACAGATGTTGATTCATCTGCCGCGCCTGCTGCAACTGCCCTTTAAGGCAATGAGGGACCTGAACCCTCCGAGGAAAATATCAGCGGTCGCAGGCCCTATAGGAATGTCTCCTGTATTCTTTTTTTTTTCTCCAGCTCTGCCACCGGAAGACTGTCGAGTTCTGTCTTCATGCAAGACATTTAATAAGCAGCAAGAGAGCTAAACAAAGTGTTCCCTGAAAAAGGAAAGCTTAAGATCCGGTTTGAACTTCCAGCTTCAGTCCAGTGAGTCTGAGCTTGGATGAGCAGCGTAGAGCTTCACAGTAATAGTATCCGTGTGCTACTAGGATGGAGGTATCCTCTGCAGCACAGATGATCTAGTTGGATACCATCATGCCCTCCTTAACGATTTCTTGAAATTCTTGATGTCGGTCTCCGAGTAGGTCTTCTATGAACTGTTGAATAGAGTCTCAGAGTGACCAGTCATATTTTCCTAGAAGAGCAGACACACTTGCTGCCTTCATGGTAACAGTTGAAGTTCCACACACTTTTCTGCCCATGGAATCTAACTTCTTGTCAGGAGTAACAGTAGAATAGGGAGCTGTGCCATGGAGTTTTATTGCAGCAGAAACAATGACAGAGTTCGGTGTAGGATTCATAAGAAGATATAATGAATCCTGATCTGGTAGTATGTACTTTTCCTGTAGGAGAAATGATGCAGCTTTTACAGATGACGGAGTTAGGAATAAGTTCATGGCTGGTTCTAAGAGACCTGGGGCAAAAGTAAGCAATTGCCTGGAGATGGACCATTGGTGCAGAGCCTCAAATATGAGCGGCGTAGAGGATGTAGTAGTTGGCAAGTCAATATTTCATTTGTTACCGCCTGTAATAAGGACCTCCTAGAAAGTATTGATATCGCCTTCAGGAGAGATCCTTGCTGGTGGTGAGTCTCTTAGTGTAGGGGACTACAGACCAGAAAACATTGTGTGATAAGACTTTAAAGATCTAGATCAGGATGGAGAATCCAGTCTTTGTCTGCTTCATGATCTTGGAGATCTTGAGTGATGATGACGACAAAGTGATCTTGACCTTGATCTTGATTTATACCTGTTGGAGTGAAGTCTGGTATGACGCGAATGAGATCTTGTACGCCTACATCGAGGTGCACAGAAGACTGTGGTGGCCCAGAAGGGGAGGCTAGAATACTGATGAAGTTACCGGAGGAAGAGAAGGAGAAGGAATAGGAGGAGGCGAAGAATCCACCAGAGATGGAGAGTCCGGTCTGATGACTAGAGAAGTCAATCTTGAAGGAGAATAGGTTCTGTAATACTCGGAATCTGATTCAGATTGCAGTCTGAGACATCACATGTGCAAAAGCCATTCCGCTGTCTTTTCTTGTGAAGGGACATGATGTCTTGACATGGAACCATGTCTCGACGCTGATATTCTCGATGCCAAATGTGCCCTTGACATCAAACCAACCCTCAACGGCGAGCAAATAGGTTCTGTACCTCATCTCGACGTCGATGACTTCGACGTCTAATGGTAACGTCGTTTCTCACCAGATTTTCCACTTTTGGATCTCTCCCAGCGGGAATCTTCAGAGGGTGAGATTAGAGCACTGGTAGAGGGAACAGCCTCTCCTTGCACTTCAGATGTCTCTCCAGCCAGGGAATCTTGTCTTCTTCGATGCTCCACTTGATCATTCAGGCAAATCTTCTCTCTCTCTCAAAGTAGACCTGGAGAGGGTCCTGCAGAGGCACATGTCTTGGGGTCTTGAGAATCTGGTAAACAGAGGATACAGATCATGTGTAGGTTTGTTTTTGCCATTGTCCTGTCACAATCTGGGCATTTGCATAAAGAGATGTCATTTTGCAAAAAAATGATATTTTTCCTTTCAGAAAAATATCAGGAAATACTTTTAGTAATTAACGGATGTAGAGTAAAACTTTTTGAAAAGCCTTAAAAAGCAGAGCTCTGCTCTAGGATCCTGTCAGCAGGAGCTGGAAAGAAGAACTGGGTAAACTGCCAACTACAGGTCATGATGGAACAGTGGAGGTCAAGAGGACCATAAAGGCGCAGTGTTCTATTCACATTGTTTCAGTGCCGCAGCCTATGCAGCTACATTGCCTTATTTTTCCCTATCATTCACTTTAACATAATGTAATAAAAGTTTGTGAAGGACCTTTTAAAATGTCACTCTTACTTATTTTTAGTGCCTTTTAAAAGCTGTATGTCATTTTTTTCTATTTGTTAAAAAGTGAATTTAATGGAATTGATAATATAGCATGTGTTACGGCTGCAAATTTCTCCATTTTTGTCACATGTACTTCCCGGTCTTTGCAAAATAAGACGAAGATAAAGTGAAATGTGATGTTGAAAGAACTGCTCTGGGGTCCCCGCACATGCCCTTATGATTATCAATGGAGATCCCCTAAGAGAGAAGCCTCATTATGCCTGGCATGAGCTACTGTGTGGGATGACCCCTCGCGACACTCTAAAGAAAGGGGTAAAGTTTCCTGGGCCTAACCCTACCCACTTTGGGAATTTTCAAGATGGCCAAAGTCTTCAGCCACACAAAACATGGGCTCTGGGAGCTGTGGGTGTATGTGGGGAATGACCTATGGTAATCCTAATGTCCTCTTCCTCTCACATCTAACACTAAAAGCCAGTGTTATGGAGTCCCTGTACGTCCGACAAACTCAGAGACAGAAGTTTGGTAGAATAAAGCTGAGCTTTCAGCAACCAGACAGGGGATACACATAAATTGCTTTGGCATTCTGTCTTCGCCCTTCAAAGTGTACCCCAAAAGTTATAGGAAGAACCCTAGCAGACCTGACAAGCAAGTCTTGACACTCCAGCAGGATCTAACACTGTGATGTCAGCAAAAGACACCAAAGAAGGGAGCAGGCCTGGGTGTTAGCAACATCAGGTTGTGACAGGGTAGACTTCTTTGAAGGTATTCAAGTTACTATGTTCAGCCCATAAGGCATCCTGTCAAAGGCACAACACTACCTCTCGACACACTCAACACCTCCCCACACCCAACGGCTTTTGTCCTTGTCCTGAGAGCAAGTTCACACCTCATCTACTCCTAGTGAAATGCTAATTACTGGCTGGAAGAAGAGGGAGAGCAAAATGCAGATTTAGCTATCAAGGACTTTAGTCAGGGCAAAGGTAACATTTTAAAGGCATTTTTCCAAAATATTTATTACAAATCTGACTTCACCAGTGAATTGGACTTGTAATAAATATTTTCAAAGCTCAAAAGTTGTATTTGAAGCTATTTCCTAGGCAGAGATAACATTTATTAAACTTTACATTGGATCTCAATGCTTTCCTATGGAACAGTCAATCATGCCACAGTGAAAATACCTTTATGGCTTTTTCACTGTAGGAACATGAGAAACATTAAACCTTTACATGTCCTACTTTTAAATACCATGCACGCTACCCAATGGGTAATAAGACCTAGTAACGGGTGACTTATTAATATTTAAAAGGAGGGTTCAGATCTATCAAAAGAGGCTATTTTCACAACTCAAATTTGCACTTAAAATCTACACAGCCTGGCTACTGGTGGCATGCCTGCAGTCATGTCTACTTTGCCACTGCAGTGGAGGGCACAATGGGTGCTGCAGTCAAATTCTGACATTTAACTTACAGGCCCTGGGTACAACTTGGTACCATATATTAAGGACTTTTTGGCAGGCTAATTATGCCAATCAGGTGTATACTACTTTCTTCATGTTGAAAGGAGGATCCCAACCAGGTTATCCCTGGTTAACAGGGATACGGTGACAGAGATTTACAGCCAACAAAAATAAGGTTTAGCAAAAAAAAAAAATATTAATAAATCCAGAATGACCCTGCAAAAAGAGCGAATTTCCAGCAACACTCTCCAGGACCAAAAGGTCTTTAAAAGAAGAAGCCAAGCAAGAGGACCGAATTTCCCATCACCCACCTGTATAGGAAGTGACATCATTGGTTTCCTGCCCACTGCGCCCTGCGCTCCTCTCGCGTCCCAGGACCTACTTAATGGCGGGTGCAGCAAGGACATGAGCCATGGGCATGCCGCTGGCACACCAAAGGCATGCCAATCTGTGCCCGTATGTGCCTAAACTGCGCCTAGTGCCAGGAACCTTGGTTCTCCCCTGCCTACCACTACACTGCCATGCTCCTCCATGCTCTCAACCCCAGCCGCCACTCGCTGCACTACTGCCATACCTCACCACACAATACAACACAGGAGCGTTCTCATGCACCTCCTACAAGTTCAGATGCACTCTCCCACCCTCTACAACCACCAATTCCACACCAACAGCGCCACACTCATTCACACTCACAAAAAACAGCCAGTCGCTCATTCTCACAAAGACTAAAGATCACCCACATAACACTCACATGCATGCTCCTCAACACCCACCAGCTCACCAAATACGTCATGGATATATGGGTCTGCTATTTATCACGGAAACATGGATAAACCCAACCTCTACATCAGAAATCCCTACAGCCACCCCTGCCACCTTTAAGATCACCAGGAAAAGCCGTCAGCACAAGCCAGGAGGTGCAGTCGTGATCATATTCAAAGATACCATCAGGAGCACGACCTACAAACCAATACCCCCACCAACCCTATGGAACAACTCACGTTCAAGATACGCATCACAGCCAAGTTCTCCCTTGGGGGCACCCTCGTTTACAGACCCCTAGGACCCTGCGCCTATTTCGAAAGCGACATCACAAACTTCATTGCAGCCCTCATCATCAATGCCAGTACCTTCCTCTTGGGAGACCTTAACTTTCACCTAGAAGACCACGCCGACCCAAATAATGTGGCCTTTCTAGAAAACCTCAGAAACCTTTGCCACACCCAGCACATTACTGCACCCATCCACAGCCACATCCACACCGCCAGACACCTATTGGACCCTATTTTTCTCTTCAAATCAGCAACATCACAGTTGACAAGCCAACAACTATTACCTCAAGCGACCATGCTCTCGTCAGTTTCAGCATACCCATCTACACCACCACAGACCTATCACGAACTGAACCGCTCACCGCAGCTGGAAAAGCATCACAGAAAAGGATTGACCCAGCAACTTGTCAAAAGCCTTCAAGACCTTCAACGGATAGATCACCGCATACGCTGACACCCTGGATCCCCTCATGCGCACTCCAAAAGCAAGGGCCTGACCACAGGCCAGCTAGTACACAGAGGAACTCAGGCTGACAAAACTCCACCTGCAAGCAACTAGAGTGAAAATGGAGAACAAGTCAAGACACCACAGATAAAGACATCCTCACATTAGTCATAAGACGCAACCACCAGCAGATACAGGACACCAAGAGCACAGCTCTTGAAGATTGTATCAGTGCCTGCATTATCAGCAGCACGGAAATCTTTGCCATCATCATATATTTAACCACGCCTTCTGCTGCCTCGAGCAACATCACCCTTTCACAAGACCTTTGCAAGAACTCTCGGAATTCTTCTGCAACAACATCACTTCCATATATGGCGAATTTGACCCTCAACCAGACCCAGTCATCATCACAACTCAGCTTCCCATAATGGCAGAAAAACAAACCCACGTCTTTTGGCCTGCCGTCACCACCATCAAATTCACTGCTACCATGAAGACCATCTACTCAGGGGCCCCTTCTGATCTTTGCCCCCACCTCGCCTTCACCAGAGGACTCCTACTGATGAACATGGTACTTACCTTCGGTAACGCCTTATCTGGTAGAGACGTGATCTAGCCGCAGATTCCTTACGGCGGTAAGTGGCGTCGGTCGGCTCCGCGTGACGTTGTCTGCGCTGTAGTAACATCTGTGTCGCCTATATAGGCACCACCTTGGCGCGCTGACGTCAGTTAGTTTTCATGACTTTCCATGCCAGAAGTGCAGAGTCATGAAGTGCACTGACATTGGTGTGTTTTAACAACTAGGGCTGTGAAAGGCCCTGACCATAGAAACCCGTCAGCAGTACGGGGAGGATGGGTGTGTCGGTAAGGAATCTGTGGCTAGATCTTGTCTCTACCAGATAAGGCATTACCGAAGGTAAGTAACTTGTTCAACTGATAGAGACATCTAGCTGCAGAGTCCTTAGCTTTGAATAGATACTCAAGCAATATCATCCCCAGAGGAGAGATTGTGGAAACGGTTAGACCAGAAAATCCTGCAGGACAGAGCGGCCAAAGAGGTCGTCCGTGCGGACTTGACTGTCGAGGCAGTAATGCTCGGTAAACGTGTGCAGAGATGCGCACATTGCTGCCTGACATCTCCAGGACTGGAACACCACGTTGCAATGCTGTGGTTGCAGCCTTAGCTCTGGTAGAATGAGTTCTTAAGCCTTGAGGAGGCTGTTTCTTTTGCAGAGCACAACCCATCGTGAGAAAGTCCTCTTTTGCACTGCACGACCTTTCTTCATTCCCAAGTAGCCCAAGAAGAGCTGGTCGTCCACCTGGAATTCATTTGTGCGGTCAAGGTAGATCAACAACGGTCTTTTTATGTTCAGACGGTGGAGTCGCTCCTCTTCCTCAGAGAGGTGTGGAGGAGCGTAGAAAGTGGGCAAGGTAACAGATTGCCCCACATGGAATGGTGTTACCACTTTCTGAAGGAAAGAGGCTCTAGTGCGAAGCACCAACTTGTCAGGAAACATTGTCAGGTTAGGAGGCTTGGATGACAAAGCTTGCAATTCGCTCCTGGTGGTTGTGATTGCCACTAAAAGGCAGTTTTGATGTTAAGCTGCCGGAGGAGGCAATTTTGCAGAGGTTCAAATGGAGCGCACATCAGGAAGGTGAGAATCAAATTAAGGTCTAACTGAGGCATAATGAAAGGAGAAGGTGGGAACATATGCACAAGGCCTCTGAGAAATCCATCTACAATGGGAGATTTAAATAATGAGGGTTGATCTGTCAGCCACAGAAAGGCAGACAGGGCTGAAAGGTACCCCTTCAGAGTGCCCAGAGCAGAGCCTGCTGGGCAAGTGTTAAAATAAAAAGTAAAACATCAGAAAGGGAAGCAGACTGAGGGTCAATACATTTTTCTGTACAATATATTACACATTTGTTCTATCAGCAGGTGTATACCGTACTGGTGGAGGGACGCCTGGCTGCCAGAATAACATTACAAACTTTGGAAGGAAGGTAGAATGCTATTAACTGCGGCCACTTAATCTCCACGCAAGAAAGTGTAGAGTTGACAGGTTCGGGTGGATGACCCTCCCCTGCTGCTTCGACAGAATATCCTCCCGAAGGGGCAGTCTGATCGGAGGGTCGATGCTCAGTTGGAGCAGGTTGGGATACCAGACTCTCCGTGCCCAGGCGGAGACTCAAGAATGATTTGGGCCCGGTCGCTCCTGGTCTTCTTGACAACTCTGGACAGGAGTGGTATGAGAACAAAGATGTACAGGAGGCCTGAACTCATCTCAAGGTAAAAAGCGTCTCCAAGCGAGAGCCGCTATGGAAACTCCAGCTTGTAAAACTGCTGACATTGCGCGTTCTCGGCAGAGGAAAACAGATGCAACCGAGGCTCTCCCCATTGTTGAAAGAGACTTTGAGCCACCTCTGGGTGGCGCCACCATTCATGATTCGCTAGGTATCGACAGCTGAGTTGAACCACCAGAGATATTCCCTGCTGTTCCAGCCAAGTCCAGAGCCACAGGGATTCTTGACAAAGCGCCCACGACCCCACTATGCCTTGTTTGTTGCAGTACCACATGGTGGTAGTGTTGTACATGAACACTTGTATTTTACTTCCCTTGATGGAGGGCAGAACGGCTTTCAATGCCAAAAGGATCACTCGGAGTTCCAGCAAGTTGATGTGGAGTCTGGATTCTGCTGGAGACCAGAGCCTCTGATCTCCACCTCTCCCAGATGGCTGCCCCATCCCAGGAGTGTCTACTGTGAGATCTGGTTGGGGGAGGGAAGTGGTCTGTCCTTGACCCAATCACAGTTTGTCAGATACCACTGCAGGTCTTGTGCAGTTCCCTCCAAGATCTGGACCATGTCGGAGAGATTCTCCTGATGCTGCGCCCACTGGAACTTCGGGCCCCACTGCAAAGCCCACATATGCCATCTGGCATGTGTTACTAGCAGGTTGTAGGAAGCCCTGAGGCCCAGCATTCTCACCGAAATCCAGGACAGAGGCTGAAACATCAGTATGATAGCCTGAATATCCTCGACTCATCGCTTGGGATGGTAGGCCCGAACTAAACTGTGTCCAGAACAGCTCAGATGAAAGGGAGCGTCTGAGAGGGAGTCAGGTGCGATATAGGAGGCTAGCTTAGTATATGGTGCACACCTATTTAAGTGAGGCACCTTGCTGTAATCCAGGAACCCTTATGGTGATTTTAGTGGTCTTTGATAACCATAGAAAGCTCTCAAAATGGTGGCTATAGAGAGCAGTCTTCAGGCTTATCTTGAAGGAGTGTTAATCAGCTTGTTTTACTAGTTTAATCATGTAGTGTAGGTTAAGCGCAAAAGAACCACACAGTGTTTATATAAAAGTACTTCTATTTATCACACAACACTCACTCACACACTGGAAAACTGACCTACTAATGGACTGCTCCCTTTCCCTGCTCAGCTCCGCCAAGTAGCTTCTGCCCCTGTTGATGCTGCTGACCCTCTGGTCAGGATTACGAGGCCCTCCTGATGCCTGAACCTCATCCCTGGTGGTCTAGTGGTAGAGCGTCACTGCTCTGCTGCTGGGCTGCTCTCTGTCTCCGTGTGCCTGCTTTTTTCTGCCTTGATTCTGTCTTTTGTCTCTGTCTTTTTTCCTGCCTTTTTCTGCCCTCTTCTTTTTCTCCTTTTTCCTTTTTTTCCTTTTTTGCCTCTTGCCTCTGCCGCAGCGAGCCCCCGTGGCCCCGTCCCCTTCAGTGACCCTTCCCACTCCCCACGTTTCCCGCCTCCCTGCTATCCAGCCCCGTGCACTACTTAATGGTGACAGCTGCGCAGTGAAAGTGCAGTCCACTGACCTACTAGAGGTCCTGCTTAAAGATGATCTTCCACTATGACGTCTGTGGTGTCTTTAAAGGGATCTAGATCTTCTTGGGGATCTAGATCTAGTACATTCCCTTTTCTGTGGAAGTTCTTCATGCATGGGTGTAGATGGGAACCAGTGGGACCACTGATAACCTCAGTCACTGGTGCGAAATGAGAGTAGCTGGCAATGCTGGTGAAGAGTAGAGACACAGACCTTCGGGCGAAGGAGTGGGAACAGACTGATCACAGGAGTCACATCCCTCATGGGTTAGTATGCCCTGGAGAACTCTGAATCTGAAGTGCGTGCCGCTGTCCTCCTTTTAAGGCGATGGAGTCAATCTGTCGTATGCCTCTGCAGTGGAGCAGGAGACAATGGAGGTCTCGACAATAAGCAAGATGGTTTTTAGGGGGGGCGATGGTGGCGATCTTGACATCGATGGCGGTGTTCTCGATGCTGATGTTTTTGACGTCAATGGTGGTGTTCTTGACATTGACTCGCTGTTTCTTCACATAGCAGAAGAAGGCATTTCGGGTAAAAGCCCAGGCCATCAATTATGGATTCTCACCACTGGCTAGATCCATAAAAGGCCATGATTTGAAATCTAGGGGAGCAGTTATGAAAGCCAAGTTGTTGCCAACCCTTGCATATCGATCAGAGATAATGCTAGGTGATGAGGCCCCTCTGCTTGATAAATTGGTAATTAGATCCTATAAACAAATCTTCAGCCTACCTAGGTTGGCCTCGCCTGCCCAACTCCGGTTAGAATTTCTACTTACAAAACAGTCAATTGCCAGGCCAGCGGCATTTGTAAAGCTTTGTCATAAATTGTGTGCAGCGACCGATAACACATTGGCAAATCTAGTCTGGTCCAAGATTAATCTACACTGGGGAAACGGCTCCCATAAAAAACATCTTGATAACAGCATCAGGTCATTGGAGTTGGGCGACTTTTGGAACTCGAAGATCACCGGTCAAATCTTTAAGAAAGCAGTAAATAAGTCGATCAGACTGCAGAGCTGGACCGCAGATAAGGAAATACTGTCCAAATGTCGTCACGGGTGGCTGGTGTTAAAATCTTACTCATCTCAAAGAGAATCGCTCCCGCTGGCAGCATCGTATGATCGGAAGGTCAAACAGTCATTTCTGGTCCTCAGATTTGGAGAGATTCCCACGTTAGACCTTATCCCAAAATGGAGGATGGATGGTTCTTCCGAAGCCCGGACCTGTCCTTTGTGCCATCAGGAAATAGAGACTCTGCTCCACATCATATGCATCTGCCCAATGTTGATTGACCAACGTAGAAGTCTACTAAGGTGTGAATTTCTTGACCGGGGATTCAGATCCTGTAGGACTGCACTTGTGGAGTCAATGAACCCAATTAACACAAAGCTGAACATTAGACTAGTGCAGTTTTTGGCTATTTTTAAAAAATCTTGTAACTGATTAATATAGTGTAATGAGTGAACTCGGGGGGGGGAGAGGGTCCTGGCACTTGATTCTAGGCCGTGTTAATTAAGGTATTTTTTAGGCAAAGGTATACAAGCTGTCAAACTGCAAGGTCGGGCTGCTAGGGTTCTCTTTAGTCCCTATCCTGTATGTTAAGATAATAATTTACTCAACATTGCACCTTTGCCTTGTATATTGGCTCAGTATCAAAGCATAGTCTGTATATAGGTACCATATTTGACTGAAAACCATTGTCCACTTAGCGTAGTACCTATTTCCGCTGTTTGAATTTGCACACAAGCACTTTAACACTAACCCTGGGCGTAGTCGCGCTACGCGTAGCTACGCGAAGTGTACTTTGCACTACGTGCGCTACGCGTAGCTACGCGAACTGCGTAGTGCGGTAGGGAAATGCTGTTCGAAATGATTGCATAGTGCCGGATGCTTGTCCGCACTGTGCAATCATTGCGAACGGCATCATGCACAGTGCAAGCGGTCGTTTTCTGCCGCTCGAGTAGATTTGTACTCGAGCTGCAGCTTTCTCAACCGGACTGGTAGTTTCTCATCGCGAGCGGTCGCGAGCATATGCGACCACTCGCAATGAGAAACCTGACCTCCCCGCGTTGAGAATCTCGCCGGGAGGTTTATTTTCCACGCTCGCGATCGGCAACTTGATGTTGCCGATCGCGAATGAGGAAAAAGTCTTGCCGGGATGTTGATTTTGCTCGCTCGCGGTCGCCAACTTGGGGTTGAGGACCGCGAGCGAGCAAAAAATGCCCGCTACGCGTTTTTGCACTGTGCTACGTGCGATTCGCGTAGCGCGTAGTTGCGCAAACTACGTACACTCCGCGAGCGTAGCGTAGTTTTCCGCTCAGGCCTATTTAACACCCATAGTAGTGTTTTTATGAGAACGATAAACGGCAGCACTTCAAATTTGTTGCTGCTAGGGTCCCCTATAGTGGCTGTTCCCTACCTCGTCTTGTGAGGGCAATCATTTTACTTAACTTGGCACTTCCGTCTTGCACATTGGCTTTTTTTAAAGCACAGTCTCGTACTTTGGTACCATATTTGATTGAAAACCATTGTCCACTTAGCATAGCACCTACCACCGCTGCTTGAATTTGCACTTAAGCACTTTAACTCCTATAGTGGTGTTTGTAGGATAGCGTTGATCGGCAGTACTACAAATCTGTTGTGGCTTGATCGAGTCATTGCGAGACTGTTTATCTCCTGTCTTGGGCACTCTTTATTTTAATAGACAGGAAAATATAAAGGGCCATTAATATGAGGCTTTATGGTGAAGTAGATCTATGATGTCTTAGTATGCTTCTTATTGTTTGGTATCATGTATTGTGCTATGTTTATGGTTTTAATTGACTAATAAACAATATATATTATTACTTTAAAAAAAAAAAAAAAGACTTGCTGTTTCTTCTTGAAGTCGACAGCGAGGTACAGTGTCTCGACGGTGAGCATGTGGCTACAGTACCTGTTCTCTGCGTCAATCGGGA
This sequence comes from Calotriton arnoldi, assembly GCA_963921515.1. Classification (NCBI taxonomy): domain Eukaryota; kingdom Metazoa; phylum Chordata; class Amphibia; order Caudata; family Salamandridae; genus Calotriton; species Calotriton arnoldi. Next base: position 6,982,796 of record CAWUFW010000054.1, on the reverse strand, counting down.
AGGCCATTGTTATTCGCTTTCTTGTACTCTTTAGGTATACCTCTTGGGTAGTCACTAGTGCAAGATGAAGGTGTAGAGGTAGATGGATAATTTTGTCCTCACCCCTCTTGACATTTTAAGGCAGTTTCCGGATGCCTTTCTTGCAGACCACGCAGTCTGATCCTCTGCCTATCCTTCCTTTTGCCATGTCTGCAGTTTTCTTGGTGGTGATCTTCAGGAAGACGTAAGATGCAGAGTTCATCAGGGTCTGAATGGACTTCTTTCTTTCCACAGACAGGGCACTTCACAAACAGTGAAGGCATTCTGACTGAAAAATATAGTGAATTTCTGTCAGAAAGTAATGCAAAAAAAAGTTGTAGTCCTTAAGGACGTCAAGTGAGGTTGGTTAGACTAGGTTTGAAAAGTGTTTCTAGAGAAAATAAGACAACAAGGCCAAGCTCAGTGCTCCAAGATCCTGCTGGCAAGAACCAGAAAAATGAACTGACCTAACGGTCACGCCTGGTGTGTGATGGGTACTGAAAGTCGCAATGGCAGTTTTAATGCCTACGTGCTAGCATTGTCCTGCTTTATCTTTATTTTCCTTTTTTTTAAAGAGGTGTTTGTCTGATGTTTCTAGTCACTTTAGAAACTGACTATAATAAACAGTTGGAAATATTTTTAAAAACTAAACAAAAATGAAATTTGGCCATTTCTAGCATTTTTGGACTGCAAAGCCTATTATTGTCAATGTATTTATGCTCTATGATTTTTAAAAGAACTTGCACAAATAAAGATATATGTTTTGTAAAGTGCTTAGTGATCCCGCACGTGGGCAGGACAATTCAGTGCATACGCCTAAGGAGGAGGATCCCCTGGAAGAGAACCATATTGTAATAAAGAGTCAAACAAAAAGGAACCTGCCATTAGCTGTAACACACCATCCCACAAACTGATCCCCAAGTGTAACACAGTGCAAACAAAGAGAACCCCAATTGCAACAAAGCGTCATACAAACAGGGCCCTACTTACCACTGTAAGATAGCAGCCCACAAATACAACCCCAATGGTAACAGAGTCAAAGAAATGCACCCTCATTGGAAAGGATTATCAAGCAAAGAAAGCCATGCCTAAGCCTGGGTGGTGAACTCCACTCCGCTTGCCGAGTTTGGGGAGTTTTCCGCACTCTGCGTTACGCGGAGCTCGCTTGCACTGTGCATGGTGCCATTCGCGATAATTTAACAGCGTGGAGAAACACCCGGTGCTGAAAATTACAGCGAACAGCATTTTTCTAACGCGCTCCGCCGCTTGTGGAGCTCCGCGTAGCGCGGCTGAGTAGCGTAACTCTGCGAACTCCACCCAGGCTTAGCCATACCTACCCTTCAGAGGGTCTCTTTATCATCTTGTTATACCTTCATCAGTCCAATAAACCTCTCCCTACCACAGTGAGAGACTCACCCCATACCCTAGAACACTTCAGAAGAGTTCTGCCAAGATGAGTATCACAATCCCTATAGCTACTTGCCTTCTGGTGCGCTCCACATCCAGATCTTCACGGACAAAATCCAGGCCGCCATGCCTCATGGCATCTTCTGGGTTCAAGAACGCCTGTGGACATCAACCAAATAGATTACTCAGCGCCCACTACCCATCATGTCAGGCTTTATTTGTTATTGTCAAGGCAAAACACATCACAAGGGGCAGCCCTGCACTTTACAATATTTTAATCATACAGAAAGCAAAGATACAATTAAGGTAAATACATACATGAAGATTATCACATACGTAATTACTATACGAATAATACAACTCTCAACAATTTATAAAGTGCAAAGTAGAGCTAGCATAGTAGCCCTGGACTATACTCCAGAAAATAAGAGAAGACATGGGTTGCTGGCTTTCCTCTATGTAAGGACAGATTCACTGCAGTTCAAAACGCCTGTGAGATGCAATGTTACTCTGGCAACCTTAACCAGTGAATACAATTCAGTTCCAGTTAAGACCCTCCAAGCAAGTGAAAACCATCAATAACTAGATAAGACTCTAAAAGTCCAATGAAGGTCATTAAAGACCAGTGAAGACACTTTAGGACCAGCAAGGAGCCTCTTAAATCAGCCAAGACTCTCTCAGGCCTTTGAAGACCCTCAACAATCAATGAAGACCCTTGAGGGGAAGTGAAGACCCTCTAGGGCCTGTGACGATCCTCCAGCATGATAGAATACCCGATGGGAAGTGAAAGTCTTCAGGGGCATGAAAAAACACATTAGGACCAGCAGAGATGCCCTAAATCCAGGGAAGACTTTCTAAGATCATTGAAGACCCTTTAAGACCGGTGAATGGCCTCTTAAACCAATGCAGACCATCTTAAACCACTGACAATCCCTCTTTAACCACTGGAGACTCTTCAAGACCAGCAAACACTCTTAAAGATCAGTAAAAGCCCCCTACAACAAGTAAAGACCCTCTAAAAACAGTGGACACATGATAAAACCAGTGTAGATCCTCTAAGACCAGTAAAGACCCTCTATGGTCAGAGAAGATACTGTATTGCAAGTGAAGAAACTCTAGACTCAACAAACACCCACTAGGAAGATAACAGATCTTCTATGAGCAGCGAAGGCCCTCTAGTGCTAGAGAAGGCACTGTAGGAACAACAGACATCCTCTAGGACTAATAAAGGTCCTTTAGGGCCTCTGAAGACCCTCTGGTGCTAGTGAAGGCACTGTAGGAACAACAGACATCCTCTAGGGCTAATAAAGGTCCTTTAGGGCCTCTGAAGACCCTCTGGTGCTAGTGAAGGCACTGTAGGAACAACAGACATCCTCTAGGACTAATAAAGGTCCTTTGGGGCCTCTGAAGACCCTCGAGGACTAACAAAGTCCATTTAGAGCCAGTGTGTAGCAAATATCATGTTTTGTCTTCCCTTTTAGAGTTTGTATTCCTCTTCTCTGAATTCGCATTTTGTAAATTACCTGTGCATGCTAATTAATCAATTAAAAGTCAATAGTGTGATCAAATCAAATGCATATTCTTTTTCATAATGTTCTGTTCTTGCACATATAATAATGAAGCTCACATGGATATATTTGTAGTATTTAATCATCACTTTTGATTATTTAGGTTTTGTCATTATTGTGAAACAATAGAGTTTCTAGAAGGATGATAACTGTGTGTTACATTTGTTGCCTTTACAAGCGAACACTGTCTGATAGGTTAAAAATGGCTGAAAGAACATTAGGCCACTCTCTGTTGAATATTTATCCTAAAAGGTCTTCAACAAAGCCTGAAGTAAGCTGCTAAATTAACCAGATGAACAAATTACTTACCTTAGTTAACACCTTATGTGCTAGAGACTCGCTCTAGCCGCAGATTCCTTACCTTAGAATTATACCCAGGCATTAGACTGAAAAAAGAAATCTGAGCAGTCTCCTTGCACGCCGGTGGGTGACGTCGTTCGGTTCCGCGTGGCGTTGTCAGCGTCGTCCGTGCCAGAAATTTTGTGTTCGGTGCCTATATAGATGCCACCCCAGCGTGCTGACACCAGCTTCGTGACTATTTTTGCACGACAGAAGCACGGAGCCATACAGAGGTAGAATGAACCAGTGTGCCAGAGTGAGGCCCTCAGGGACCTCCTGAGATGACTCTGACAGACCGCTGAGTGGGGGGGTTGGGACGGCGGTAAGGAATCTGCGGCTAGATAGAGTCTCTACCAGGTAAGGCTTTATCGAAGGTAAGTAACTTGTTCGTCTGATAGAGACTTCTAGCCACAGATTCATTACACTAGAATAGATACCAAAGCAATATCACCCCAGAGGTGATGCTATCTTGGGTAAGGAGGCACGGGTTCTGCAGATCAATTTGTCTGGAAATATTGTAGTATACAGAGGGTGGACTGAGAGCGTCTGCATATCACTAACCCTCCTTGCATATGTAATTGCAACTAGAAAGACTGTTTTGATGGTGAGTAGTCTCAGAGGGCAGCTGTGCATGGGCTCAAAGGGTGAGAACATCAGGAAAGTGAGAACTAAATTAAGGTCCATTGGGAAATAATGAAAAGGGTGGGAGGAAACGTATTGCAAACTTTAGGGAATCATGTCGCAATGAGTGATTTGAGCAGGCAGGGTTGATCTGCCAACTGCAAGAAAGCTGAGATGACTGAAAGATACCCTTTAACTATACCCATAGCAAGGCCTTGTCGGGCGAGAGATAATGCAAACAGCAGAACTTCAGATTAGGGTACAGACAGAGGATCAATTAATTTGGCAGCACACCTAGACACACATTTGTCTCATCAGCAGGTGTATACAGTTTTAGTGGAGGGACACCTGGCTGCTAAGATGACATCACACATTTCGGGTAGCAAGTCAAAAATGCTCAGCTATTGCATCTTAATCTCCACGCATGAAACTGTAGCGTATGCAGGTTCGGGTGCAGAACTCTGCACTGCTACTGTGACAGGAGATCTCGAAGAGGAAACCTGATTGGAGGACTAATGCTCAGGAGTTCGGGATACCATACTCTTTGTGCCAGAATCCAGAGCCACAAAAATGACTTTGGCCAGGTCATTCCTGATCTTCTTGAAAACTCTGTGCAAGAGTGGTATCAGTGGACAGGCACACAGGAGGCCTGAGCTCAACTCTAGGCTAAATTAGTCTCCGAATGAGAGCCGCTTCGGAAACTCCTACATGTAGTAGTGCTGACAATGTGTGTTCTGTGGGGGAGAAGAGATCTAACCAAGGTTTTCCCTAATCAAGGAAGAGACCTTGCACCACCTCCAGATGGCGCCATTTGTGATCTGTTAGAAGATATCCTGACGTTCCAGCCGCCTCCAGAGGCGTAAAGCCTACTGGCTCAGGGGCCAGTGACCCAGTCCGCCTTGTTTGTTGCAGTACCACATGGCGGTGGTGGTGTCCATAAACACCTGAACCAGCCTCCCCTTGATGAATGGAGTGAAGGCTTTCAATGCCAAGTGTAGCGTTCTCAGCTCCAACAAGTTGATGTGGAGCTGAGACCAAAGACCTCTGATCTCCACCTCTCCCAGATGGTCGCCCCAACCCAGTTGCAATGCATCTGTCACTACCGTGATCTCTAGGTGGGGAAGGGAAAGGGGCCTGCCACTGACCCAAGTTCGGTTTGTCAGCCACCAATGCAGGACTATGCAGTTCCTCTAGACCAGGTCAGAGAGATTCCCCTGATGCTGAGTCCATTGGAACTTCAGGCCTCACTGCAGAACCCGCATATGCCAGCGGGCATGATTGATCAACAGGATGCAGGAGGCCATGAGGCCTAGCAGCCTCAGGGTCATCCTGACCGAAACCCAGGATAAGGGCTGAAAGATTGGATGCATGAGGCGAAATCCAGGATAGAGGATGAAAAACATCTGTATTATAACCTTAATATACAATGTATATGCTTAGGCACTATGTTTGTAACGGGGGCAGAGTTTTTTGCTCCTACATTTGATTGATGCCCCATTAGAGAGAGCGTATCTGGTGACATCACTTACACATACCAGGATTTTGTCCATCATTTATGGCTTCCTGATGAAGGCTGGATAGCCGAAACGCGCGTAGAGATGGGAATGTATAGCCATGATGGATAGAAATGCTAATTTATAAAACCTGAGACAACATTGTTTGTAATAAGGATCAAGAAAATCATTATTTTGACCTCAGTGTAATATACTGTCATTACATGCACTTTAAGAACAATATGTATGCATTGTAATATTCAAAACAGCAAATGTCTATTTATTAAAATAACAAGGTAAATACATATCAAAATAATAGGACACGTTTGTACGAAAGAAAAAAACAAAAAAACATTTAAACCAAAAATAGGATGAATGAGGATGAATGAATGAACTATAGGGATGCTGTATCATTAGAATATGCCACGTTAACTTGCATGCTTTTTTAACGCATTCCATTACAACGCAGTCATTACAATGACCGCGTTGTAACCACGCATGCCATTACTCCGCAAGTGGGAACAACGACTTGCTCTAGGGGGCGCTAGATGTTGGAATAGTATAATTTACTATTCCAACTCCAGTCTGTGCAACAGTAGGGAAGGTGTTGGATTTTAAATCCAACACCTTCTGACCCCTAGAGCAAGTCGTTGTTCCGACTTGTGGAGTACTGGCATGCATCGTAACAACGCGGTCGTTGTAACAACTGCATTGTAATGGCATGCGGTGTTCCGGTTTTGTGGTAAACGATGTTTACCATATCAATATGCAATGAAAAAACAATGTTTGAATTAATTGAACTATTTATTGAAGTGTATGTATTTTTATGAATCTTCTATTTTTTGATATAATAAATAATTGAAACCTATTTTTCTTCTGGGTTCCGATATATTTTTTTAGGAATGCCCCCGTTACAAATCTAGTTGTCTAACCAGATTTCGTACAATTTTTCTTCAGTCCCTGGCTTAGGAACTCAACTGAGTATCAGGGGAACCCCTATAGATATACAGTTGTTATAACCTGAATATCCCAGACTCGCTGGTCTGGAGGATGAATGTGAAATTGTAGTGTATTCAGAATGGGCCTGATAAAAGGTAGTGTCAAAGAGAGAGTCAGGTGTGACTTCGGTTTGTTTACAGAGAACCACAGCGAATGCAGGAGGACCTCGTAGTCTGTATGTGAGAGATGACTGCCTGGGGCGAACCCGCCCTACATTTCCAGTCATCGAGGGAAAGACTGAAATCCTCAGCCTCAGCAGATCCTCAGCCGATGGGCCACAACCAATGCCGTCACCTAGTGAATACCTGAGGGGCGCTGGTAAGGCCTAAGGGGAGCACAGCAATTTGGAAATGCTCCTGACCTACCATGAACCATAAGTAAAGTCTGTTTGCTTGCAGGATCGGAATATGGAAGTATGCGTCCTGCAAGTCCAGCACTACCATCCAGTCTCCAGGATCTAGGGCAGACAGAACCTGAGCCAGACTGAGCCTTTTGAACTTTTCTTTTTTCAGGAAGTAGTTGAGAGGGTGCAGGTCTAGAACAGGACAGAGGTCTCCTTACTTTTCCGGCACCAGAAAGTAGCGTGAATAGCAACCACAACCTACTTTGGTTGGAGGCACCCTTTCGATGGCTTCTTTAGCCACAAGAGCCAGTACTTCCTGTCACAAGTGCAAAAGGTGGTCCTCTCTCAGGTAATCGGAGGACGGTGGCAAAAGTGGCGGGGTTTGTAGGAATGGAAGGACATAACCCTGCTAGATAATCTGAAGCACCCACTTGTCTGACATTATCTTCTGCCATTGGGGCAGGTGGTGCCTATCCTGCCATCAACTGTTGCCCATGGAGTTGTTAGGGCACATTAAATGGACTTTGAGGCTGCGGCTGCTGGAGGGTTGTGAGGGGGGTTCCCACAATGTTTATGGGAGCCACAGCCAAGAAATGATTGTGGCACCTGTTGGCTGTGGTGACTAGGCATGAAAGGACGCAGCTGATAGCTCCTACCATAGCCACAGAAGGAGCAGAAGGTGGATTGCTGTTGTTGTGGGTCTGTTTTGAGCCCCAAAGACCTAGTGGTGGGCCTTCTATCCTTAAAACACTAAGGTGCCAAATCCACCTTATCGCCAAAGAGCATGTCCATAAGGGATGCCTGGACATCCCCCGAAAACCCAGTTGTCCTAAGCCAGGCATGACATCTAAGCACCACCATAGAAGCAATGGCTCTGCCCAGCGAGTCAGTAGTATTCAATCTGCAGTAAATAGTGAACTGTGCTGCGTCTGTACCATCAGCAATAACTTAGGAGAATATGGCTCGGGCCTCCTCCAAGACAACAGGCAGCACTTGTGCAACTGAATCCCATACAATATGAGAATATCGGCCCAATAAGCATGCAGTGTTCACAGACGACACTGCAAGGCTAGTGGAGCAAAAAATTCTCTTGACAAACGTATCCAGCCTCTTGGACTCCCTATCTGGTGGTGTGGTAGGGAACACACCAGGGTAAATTTTAGATGTAGAGGCCTGGACTACCAGGCTCTCAGGGGTAGGTGCTGGCTAAGGAAGGCTGGATCCATGGGAGCGGGGCAATAGCAGGGGGCGATGGTCCTGTGCACAGGAGTGCCTGTGCAGGGCTTGGCCCAGGCCCATCCAGGACATCAGTGAGGAGAATAACCTGGGTTGAAGCATCTCTGTCAAAACATTAGTTTTGACTTCCACCGTGAGCAGCTTCAGGTCCAAGACCTCAGCTGCACTCCGGACCACCTTTGCAAAGGAGGCCCCTTCCTCCACAGCCACAGTGGGAGGAAAGAGGAGACCAGAGTCTGATGAGATATCCAGACCACTAGCGTCAGCCAGTTCATCATACCAATTATCGTATAGGAAGTCTAGGGGGGAGTCCGGATAATTGTAGGAATCCTCCGGTCCTCTCCATTCATATTCCTCACAGGGACACGAATGGAGGGGATCTTCTGATCCCCTCCATTAGTGTTCCTCACAGGGCCTTTCAGGAAAAAAAGACTGTCTCCAAATTAGATTGTCTGGGTCCGGTCAGCCCAGAGCCGGCATCATGCAACACCGGTCTGGCTCCATATCGGAGTCAGGAATCACAATGGGTTTGATGCAAGCAGCCCCAGGGGGCCCAAAAGCGCTCCAGAGGGGTCCAGTCATCCAAAAATGAGGTGCATGGCCTCGAAAAGCTCACGGAGTTGGGCAGTGGTCCCTCTGGCTCCTGGAAACTTGGGAAAAGTGGAGCAAACCTAGGCTGATGCTCCACGTGGAAGGCGTGGGAGCGGGACCTAGATTTATGGTGTAGTTCCTGCGCCTCGTCCAAAGATCTGGACCGGTGTGGAGAAGTTGAAGAGGGCTTCAGCTTCTTGGACTTCTTCAGGGACTTACCTGAAATAGTCACGGCTTGTGACGGTGACCGGCGTGAGTGACTTCAAGAGTGGTCCCGGGACCTTGAGCAGTGCAATGTCATGTATCGAGCGGCCAGGAGCTTTATGGAACACTCGCGGATGGCCTTTGCGTGCATAGTGTTGAACTCCAAGCCATCCTTGGAGTCGTAGTCCGACTCCAGACACCAAAGGCACACAAATTGAGGGTCTGTCACAGGAATCTGTCTGTGGCAGGCACCACAAGGTTTAAAAGCAGTTCATTTTTTAGAGGACACACCTGAAAGCTGGAAAAAGGCCCACTTGTGAAACTGTATGGCAAAAGGTGGAAAAAATTCAGCCAAAAAGAGACTCTGGGAGCTTGATTCGGATCCGGGCTGATGGCATGGAAACGTAGGAACTGAGATCCTCACACTGGGGTGGCACCTGGACAGGCATTGCATACGTAATTTCTAGCACAAGTGCTACCAACAATGCCACGAGAGGCCTAACAAAGCCACCTACTGATGCGCAAGGGGACTGTTAAGAAAAATATCCAGATTCAGTCTGACGTCTGGGGATAATTCTAAGGTAGGAATCTGCAGCTAGAAGTCTCTATCAGATACTGAGAGCTAGAAGTCACGCCAGGTGGCCAAAGGACACAGGGACCAGATAGCGCACCCACCTTAGCTGAATCTGTAAAGCATTCGGCCTTTAGTGGCTCCTCGGTCAGAAGCACTGATGGCTGTGCCTTATCACAAGCACACAGTTGCCTTTGTGAGCTGAAGATAAAACTTATTCTGGAATAAGGTATGCGGTGTGAACCATCTTTGAAACTCAAAAAAGACTTTTATTTTTAACATCCTACTGTGTTAGCACTAGAACTAGTATAGTCCTTAGAAGTTGTAAATGAGGGTGTTACCGCTGTAGCTTCCATATAAAAAATGCTGGACTATTTTTTTTATTGTTAACGTCACTCAAACGTCCTCACTACCTTGCTGTTTATATTAATTGTCGTACCAATTCATCTTGTGTGCACTAAATTAGGTTTTCAGTTTTAAATGTTTTATACTGTATATCCAGTTTCTAGTGAACCTGGAGTGTGTTGTTCATTTATGAAAAAGGATTTGCTGTTCAGCTAACTGTCCCCGTCTCATGCGACTGTGCATTGCCTCAAACACATCACATGCAGTGGATTATGTATGGATTGCAGTTCAACTGATTTTCTGATTCGAGTTGGCACGTTGAATGAGTCTTTAAGTGTCGTAAATCCTAACCCACCACTCTAGAAAGCTCTAGAGAGAGTAATATCTGGAGCCTCGTGGGGGGGCACAGATTATCTGGATCTCTAAGTAATAGTGAACGACTCACTCAAGACACCAAGAATTGCAAGAAACAGAGATGTCTGCTGCTAAATTAGCTCCGACTTCAGCTTAGATCGATGCTACCTATTTTGCCATAGGTTTCACAGGTGCTTGACTTATAAAAGTTTTTTCCTCATTTTTGATTTCTGTATTTTGTAGCTCATGTTTATTGCATCTGTTTGTAAAAAAACAACAGTGCAGGAAGCTCCTGTAGCAGAAGTAGTAAACAGCAGGGCGCGAGTTATAGAACATCTCCTAGAAAGAGGTAATATTTATCATAAATACAACATGCAGCATATCCTTTAGAAATACTTTGCTCATGAGTGGAGTTCGATCCTGTAGATCATCACAAAGGGAATATTCACATATACAGACCTGCACAGGTATCAACGAATTATGGGGCACATGCATCAAAGGTTTTTGCGAGCGCAAACGGTGCGATTCGCAAAAATCGACCGTTTGCGTTTGCAAAATGGCCTTTAGCGATGCATGAAAGTGCTGGGGAGGCGCAATTTAGGTAATCACAATTTCTTGCAATTTCCTAAATTGCGATTGTATGTAAGGAATCGCAATGTGCGATTCCTTAAATGCAATGCAAGAAGCACTTTGAAATAGCGATTTCGCTATTTGGGGCTGCAAAATACCGAGAAATTAAACTGTTGGGTAATTTGCAAAAACTTTGAAAAATGCACTAAAGTGCATTTTTCAAAGTTGCAGGTTACACACATACATGCCCTTGGGGCATCGGTGTGCGCAACATGGGTGCACACCACAATTTCAGGGGTGCAACAGGGTGTCCTTCTGACACCCTTGCACCCTGAAATTGCATGCGCAGTTTGCGAGTACCAATTGGTAATCGCAAATTGCGCATGTACTTCCCATTCATTCCTATGGGCCTGTAGGCCCATAGGAATGAATGGGAAGCCATTCCTAATTGTGACTCGCAATTAAGGAATGTTTAGGAATCGCTATTTTTATAGCGATTCCTACATGCATAGGCTTTTGCGAGTCCTTAATTGCGATTCCTTAATAATCGCAATTAAGGACTCGCGAAATCATACCTTGATGCATGTGCCCCTATGTACCTTATCGTGACATGGAAGGCCGTTAGGGGGAAACATCCTTTACATCGCGGTGATTACACTGCGATGCATTTAGAACGCTGCCATTGCAACGCAAGCGTTACATCGACTTGCACTGGAGGGCGCTATAACCTAAGGAATAGTAAGATTTACTATTCCAACACCTTCCCTACTGTACGTAGACTGGTGTTGGAATAGTAAATCTTACTACTCCTAAGTCAAGCGCCCTCCAGCGCAAGTCGTTGTAACGACTTGCGTTGTAAAAACTGCGATGTTACATACCGCGATCATTTTGATCGCGTTGTAACATCACATATTCCCGTTAGGATACCAAGAACCCCAGGCATGGTTTGGTAGTTGTTAGAAATGGGGGTCTCATTGGGAAACACTAAGGGCTTTAAGCAATGGGACCTCATTGGTATATCAACGATAGGCGATCTATGGAAAGGAGATAGAGTGATCCCATTCACCCAGCTCCGTGAAACACATGGGATGGCCCTTACGGAAACGTTCCGCTACATACAGGTTAGTCATGCACTGGCGAAAATACTCCCGCCCGACACTGAGCTCCCGGAGGCCTCACCATTAGAGGACAGACTCCTGACAGAGCACATGACGAAAAGGCGATCTCGCAGACATACAGCAAGATTGTAAACAACCAACCTGACCCCACAAAAACTCTTAGGGACAGATGGCAGGCCGACATCGGGGACTTAGATGAATCAGACTGGCAGGAGGCGCTGTCCTCTCCGAGAGAGGTGGCAATACCATCAAGATTAAAACTTGTGCAGCTTAAAATTCTACACCGAATATACTGCACACGAACCACGATGCATAAGATAGGGCATGCAGACACACCCCTCTGCTTACGGCGATGTGGGGGATTGGGCACTTTTCATCATATACTGTGGAGCTGTCCGGCGGTCCAATCCTACTGGGGGAGGTCATGAGCACTATTTCACGGGTGGGTGGAGTGGAGGTGAAGTCGGATCCCAAACTATGCCTTTTAAACATCTGGGAACCTACTGACCTCAACCAAAAGGGTCAAGACTGGGCGACGCTAGGCATGGCAATAGCCAAACGCAACATTGCCCAACAGTGGGGATCGAGACTGCCCCCGACGCACCGCCGTTGGTGCGGCGATATGGATAGTGCAATGGTGGCAGAGAAGGCAGTGTATACACGCAGGGGGTGCCCCAAAAAATGGTTGAAGATCTGGGAAAAGTGGAATACATTTAGGGGAAACATCTGTGCACCGCCTAGACTGGGGTCGATATCGGACGAGAGCGATTGACAAAGTGGGCAGGCCTGAGAACATTTGTATTGTAGGTAATGATGTATCATATACGATGAGGAGGGAGGGGAGAAGGAGACAACATTAAAGAAGAGCATGATGTAACATGATGTAATATAATGGCTTAAATGCAAGTATTATATTTTTGTGCAATATCCACACACTGTGAACTGTTGTAAAAATAAGTACCAAGTTATAAAACAAAAACGAATAAAAAGAGTTTAAAAAAAAAAAAGAAATGGGGGTCTCTAGTTGGCCATGGCTGGCGCCAATGCCCAAATAGGGACCCTTCTTCCTAAGTCAGGGCAAGTGGGCTACCCCCTTTGATAACCCCTGCTCAACCCTGTGGTAACGTAGCACAAGCAGTTAGGCCTATCTCAGAGGCAGTGTGTGAAGCATTTATGACCATGCACAATAAGGCAGTAACGACACCACAAAAGGAGGCCACAACTCAAGGAGGTATAGAAAAATAGTATCTTTATCTAAGGTTTAGTACGAGACTCTCGAAAGCGTTTTAACCAGTCACAATGCACGTAAATCAGTAGGGACTTTAAAAAGGCAATAACGTATTCACCAGAACGTGGCACTGACTGAGTTCAAGGCCTGGGTCTACGCAACCCGTTGCTCACCAGATACCTGCCATTGGACAGGGACACAGTACGTAGCTTCTCGAAGAAGCGGAGACAGTGACAGGCGGACTCCCAGCGACCACAGTTCTCGACTGCAGTGGTCCGCAACGTGCACTCACAATGATTCGGGCACTCGGGGACAGGCGGGCTCCCAGCGGCAGCAGCACGCGACTGCGGCGGCCCGGGCTGGTGGTGGCGATGACTCTCGTCATGCAGCTCCGTGGTGGGCGCACAACAGCAGCAGCTCTCTCCTAGCTGCGGCGGCCCACAGGGTGATTCACGATGATGTAACGTTGGCAAAGATGCGGGCACTCAGCGGCAGCAGCTTTCTCTTAACTGCGGCGGCCCACAGGACAAATCACAATGGTGCAAAGTTGGCAAAGGTGCGAGCACTCGGCGGCAGCAGCTCTCTCTTAGCTGCGGCGGCTGACAGGACCAATCACTATGATGCAAAGTTAGCCAAGGTGCGAACCCTCAGCGGCAGCAGCTCTCTCTTAGCTGCGGCGGCTCACAGGGCAAATCACGATGATGCAAAGTTAGCAAAGGTGCGAGTACTCCGCGGCAGCAGCTCTCTCTTAGCTGCGGCGGCTCACAGGACAAATCACGACGATGCACAGCTGACACAAGTGCGGGCACTCAGCGGCAACAGCTCTCTCCCAGCTGTGGCGGCCCACAGGACAAATCACGATGATGCACAGCTGACACAAGTGCGGGCACTCAGCGGCAACAGCTCTCTTAGCTGCGGTGGCCCACAGGACAAATCACGATGATGCACAGCTGACACAAGTGCGGGCACTCAGCGGCAACAGCTCTCTCTGAGCTGCGGCGGCCCACACCGATTCAGCGAAGGTTCTGAAGTTTCAAATTAAGGCGGGCGCTCAGCGGCGGCAGCTCTCTCTTAGCTGCGGCGGCCCACACAGATTCAGCGAAGGTTCTGAAGATTCAAATTAAGGCGGGTGCTCAGCGGCGGCAGCTCTCTCTTAGCTGCGGCGGCCCACACAGGTTCAGCGAAGGTTCAGAAGATTCAAATTAAGGCGGGCGCTCAGCGGCTGCAGCGGTCTCTTAGCTGCGGCGGCCCACACACAGAGTTATCAAGGGTTACCAGTCGGCGTTCCTCACAGTAGAACTAGAGGTTCCGGATTACTCGACGGAGGCCTCACCTGCAAATAGAATCCCTAGCACAGGAATTCAGGCGGCTGACGGGGTGAAGAATAATGTCCCTGAGACTTCAGCAGGAGGCGCTCTCAATTCAGGCCCTCGGGTAGTTTCTTCAGCAAGCTTGGTGAAAGTTTCAAAGTCCTTTCCTCTGTCCGCTCGGACAGAGTTTCGTCTTGACATCCAGAAGGAACACCCTTGAAAAAGGTTTCAGCGCAGCGTTTTATACCTAAAAAGTCTTTGTTCTCTGCTGTCACAAATCACTGCATCCAGCCAGAACCAGTTCGGTGGGGTCGGGGAGCACTTGGTTTACGAGGCGACATCCTGCCCTTTGAGAATCTGGGGGTCTGCTATCAGACGCCCAGTGGGAGGTGGAGCCATCATTCACCTTGCCAGGCACGGCCCTGCTCAGATCAAAGAGTCACCCCTCACCCTACTCTAAATGCCGATCTCTCTCTCCAGCCAGGTCTGACCCAGCTGGCCCTGCTGCTCCAAAACCAGACGGCCAATACACACGCTAGCAAAGCCTACCGGAAAGCTTAGGCCAGAAAATACCTCGTTTCTAGTAGAGGCATTTTCGAACATGGGCTACGCTAATAATCCTTACTAAAAGATGTATCTCACTGTTCTGAACTTAAACATATCAAATTCGACGTTCCTATCAGGTTCCTGGGGGCAGGTAGGACTAGGGCATGTAATGCTCAGCCTGCCCATTCTGGCCTATGAGAACGGATAGCCTCAAATAGTAAACACGGAAATGGAGGGTAACTCGCTATTAGAACATGCTACACAGACATACTTTAAAAGCTGCTTCGGTGGGTAGCGCAAATCAGCGCTGCAGGCCCACCAGCAGTATTTGGTCTACCAGCCCTGGGCACACACAGTGCACTGATACTAGGGGCTGACAGGTAAACCAACCGGTCCAATTATGGCTATCCCAATTCATACAGTTATCTTTACACAGGGAGCATTCGCGCTGTGTCACTGGTTGGCAGTGGCACAGCGCCCAGAGCATCTAAATCTAGCCAACATAAAAGGTCAGAAGCGAAAAGAGGAAGGGAGACCCGTGCCAATGATGCCAGGTCTAACACACGTCCCCTCCAGCTGAAATGTGGGGAGAACTAACCATTCCCTTGGGAGTTCTCATCACTAAGGCGGAAAAACCTGGCAGACCGTCAGCATTGGCGTGTTCTGTACCAGGGCGGTGTTCCACCGTGAAATCCATACCCTGTAGGGAAATGGACCACCTCAACAACTTGGGATTCTCACCCCTCATATGCATCAACCATCTAAGGGGCCTGTGGTCTGTCTGAACCCGGAAGTGAGTCCCAAACAAATATGGTCTCAGCTTCTTCAGCGCCCAGACCACAGCAAATGCCTCACGCTCAATTGCACTCCACCTCTGTTCCCGGGGAAGTAACCTCCTGCTTAGGAAGGCTACCGGTTGGTCTAGTCCCTCCTCATTTATCTGCGACAGAACAGCACCTATACCATGCTCTGAGGCGTCTGTCTGGACAACGAATTCCTTTGAAAAGTCGGGCGCCTGAAGCACGGGTGCAGTGCACATGGCAGTCTTCAGGGCGTCAAAAGCGTTCTGACAGGTGTCAGTCCAGTTTACCTTCTTTGGCTGCTTCTTAGAAGTCAGCTCAGTCAAGGGTGCAACAATGTTGCCATATCCCTTGACAAACCTCCTGTAGTACCCCGTGAGTCCTAAGAAGGCTCTCACCTGTGTCTGAGTCTTGGGGGGTTCCCACGCCAGGATAGTTTCAATTTTGGGCTGAAGGGGCGCCACCTGGCCGCTCCCCACCTGGTGCCCCAAATACACTACAGAACCCTGCCCAATCTGGCACTTACTGGCTTTGATTGTGAGGCCTGCCTTCCGCAGTGCCATCAATACCTCCCAGAGGTGGCGCAGGTGGTCTTCCCAAGAGGAGCTAAACACCGCAATGTCATCCAGGTAGGCGGCACTGAAGTCTTCCAGCCCAACCAACACCCTGTTGACCAGCCTCTGAAAGGTGGCAGGGGCATTCTTCATTCCAAAGGGCATCACCCGGAACTGGTAGTGCCCATCGGGTGTGGAGAAGGCTGACCTCTCCTTCGCTCCCTCGGTCAAGGCGATCTGCCAATACCCAGACGTCAAATCAAATGTGCTGAGGTATTTTGCAGCCCCTAACCGATCTATGAGCTCATCAGCTCTGGGGATGGGGTGCGCGTCAGTCTTCGTGACTGAATTGAGGCCCCGATAGTCCACGCAGAACCGAAGTTCTGGGGTGGTACCAGGCGCTGCAGCTTTTGGTACCAGGACCACTGGGCTGGACCAAGGGCTGCTAGAGGACTCAATCACCCCAAGGGCAAACATTTTGGTTACCTCATCCTTAATGTAGGCCCTTACTCGGTCAGTCTCTCGGTAAGCCTTGTGCTTAATGGGAGGACTGTCCCCGGTGTCCACGTCATGGACACACCAATCAGTGACACTAGGTACCAGGGAGAACAGATCTCTGAATTGCCCCAACAGTTGGCGACAATCCCCCTGCTGCTCAGGGGTCAGTGTGGTGGAGAGGACCACACCCTCCACTGACCCATCTCCCTCCCCTGCACACAGGAGGTCAGGAAGGGGCTCGCTCTCCTCCTCCATCCCAGCATCTGTGGCCAGAAGCATGCCCACTTCAGACCTCTCAAAGTGGGGCTTCAGGCGGTTAACATGCAGGACCCGCAAGGGGTAACTGGGAGACTGCAAGTCCACCACGTAGGTAACAGGACTCTTGCGCTCCACCACCTCAAAGGGGCCGCTCCACCTATCCTGGAGCGCACAGGGCTCCACCGGGGCCATGACCCAAACCTTTTGTCCAGGCTGAAACTCGATCAGAGTGGCATTCTGATTGTGCCAGCCTTTCATCTCTTCCTGGCTGGCTTCCAGGTTTGCCTCAGCAAGTTTCCTGAAACGCAGAGTCTGGTTCCTGAAGGCCAGCATGTAACTAAACACATCCTGGGGAGGTTCCCTGGGAGATTGCTCCCAGCCTTCCTTGACCAGACTCAGAGGCCCTCTTACCGGGTGACCATAGAGCAGCTCAAAGGGACTGAACCCTAAGGACTTCTGTGGCACCTCACGGCAAGCAAACAACAGGCATGGCAAGAGGACATCCCACTTACGCCTCATGTGCTCACCTAGGCCCATAATCATGCCCTTGAGGGTCCGGTTGAATCTCTCAACCAGCCCATTCCCCTGGGGGTGGTAAGGAGTGGTGAACTTATACGTTACCCCACACTCCTCCCACAGAGACTTCATGTACTTGGAGATGAAGTTAGTTCACCTATCGGACACCACCTCTCTGGGGAATCCCACACGGGAGAAAATCCCCATCAGTGCCCGTCCCACCACGGGGGCCGTCACTGTCCTGAGCGGGATGGCCTCAGGGTACCGGGTGGCATGGTCCACCAAGACCAGGATGAACCTGTTACCCATGGCTGTCTTGGGATCCAGAGGCCCTACAATATCAATGCCCACTCTCTCGAATGGGGTGCTCACAACGGGAAAGGGCTGTAGTGGGGCCTTAATCTTCCCCCACTCTTCCCACTTGCCTGGCAAGTCTCACACGTCCTGCAGTGAGCATCTGAGCTCCTGCGCATCTGGGGCCAATAGAAGTGGGTGACCAGCCTCTCAAAGGTCTTGGTCTGCCCCAGATGTCCGGCCAGTGGCACATCATGAGCCAACCCCAGTAGGAAGGTCCTGAAGCGCTGGGGTACCACCACCACACGGGCTGACCCAGGCTCAGCAACCTTAGGCTCGCTGTAAAGGAGGTCGTTCTCCCAATAGATCCAATGTGACCCTGTCTGGTCACCTGCTGCTTAGGTGGCGGCCTGCCGCCGCACCCCTCAAGAGAAGAGCAGGTTCTCTGTTGCTCGCAAAATTCCTCCCTGGAGGGCCCCCCTTCCTGCTGCCAATGGGTCAGCTCCGGTAGGTCCCCCAGTTTGGCCACTTGTTCCCCTGTAGGTTCCAGGGCATCCCCCTCAAGGTCTGCTCCCTCCAGGACCGTGGGAACCACGGGGGCCGGTTTCCCGTGCCCCCTACCCCTTCTCTTTGAGGCTCCCGACGCTCCTGAACATCCTTCTGAGCGGTCATGGACCGAGTGGTCACACACGCCCACTCAGGCAGACCCAACATTTTCAAATGAGACTCTCTCCACCATAGCCCACGGGGAGTTCTCTAGATCATTGCCCAACAGACAGTCTACAGGCATGGCGGGCCTCACAGCCACTTGAAGAGTTCCTGAGACCCCCCCCCACTCGAAGGGAACCTGAGCCACTTCACACTGGCTCTCTGAGTTGTCCGCTGACACTACGGGGCAGAATGCATGAGGGACAACCTGCTCTTTGGACACTAACCGGGAACTGACAGCAGTCACACTAGCTCCGGTGTCCCTGAGAGCCTCCACCCTACGGCCATTGATGGTCACCCACTGCCGGTACTTCTGAGTGTTATTCGGCAGTGTGGGGTTAGGGACCTTCTCAAAGTCTCCTAGCGAGACAAGGGTTAACTCTACGGGATCCCACCCACCTTGGACCTCTATCTCCTCCCCCTCCAGGGCTACACTGGCAATCTGGCGGGGTGGTGCACGAGGGGATGCATTGGGGTCCCTCTGGGGACACTGGGGATCATAATACCGGTGGCCCACTTGACCACACTTGAAACAGGTGAGTGGCCCCCTCTGAACAGGCCTACCTGTCGGGGACACTGGCTTCTTCTCAGGGGGAGGCTGGGACACCACTGCTTGGTTCCCTTGGGAATTACTTTGGGGCCCTCTCTGGAACTCCCTCGGCTTACCCTTGTCCCCCCCACTTCTCTGCTGGGGACCCTGCCCACCTCTGGCGAAGTCTCCCACAAAACCTTTGCAGACCCGGGTGTTCACCCAGCGGTCCGCCTCCTCAGCAAGCTTCCTAGGGTTAGTCAGCTTGCTATCAATCAGGTGCTGGCGTAGCTCTGGAAAACAGTTACTAGAAAAATGCTCCCACGCAAACAAATCATACAATTGCTCGAAAGTTTCCACTTTGCTACCCTTTACCCAGCGATCCATTGCTCTGCAGAAAAAAGACACATATTCAACCCACGTGGTACCCTCTAACTTCTTACAGGTCCTAAACCTCTGCCTGTACATTTCTGGGGTCAAACCATAACGGGTCATCAAAGCTTCTTTCATATGGGCATACACCATCCTGCTCTCCTCAGGCAGGTCCAACAGGGTATCCCTACCATCACTCACAAAGCGCCCCCACAATCCCGCTCCCCAATCCTGCTCAGGGACCCGGTGGGACACCATTGCTATCTCATATGCGGCAAACCATTGCCCAAAATCCTCACTCTTGTGAAAATCCTTAATGACATCCTTAGGAATATAAACTCTACTCTCAGGAGTTACTAAAGGTATGCTGCCACCAGAGGGGGAGACCGGGACACTCCTCGCCCTGATCTCCATCTCCCTCAACATTCTCTCATGTTCCATTCTCATTTTCTCAAGTTCAATTGACAATCGATTCTTCTCTTTTTTTTTTTTTAAATTTTTTTATTAGTTAAATATCCGGCAAATCAATACATACATTTTACAATTCATTTTATACTATATTATAAACCATATAAAATCCTGCTTATACATAAAATCAGTAAATCAAACAAAAAACATTTAAAAATAGCTAAAACATAGGGGGAGCACATAATTAATATTCCATTATCTTACAGTTCATTCTATATTAAAGAGCAACCTCACTCTCAATGGTCGGATGACATTTCGCTTTATCTCTCCATCTCCTGATAGGGGCCCAAATTCTCAATCCCAATTCCCTCATCTTCCTACCTCTCCTTATATAGAGGGTGGATTCCAGGTTATACATCCCTAAAAGACGTGTCAACCACATTTGAAAGGTGGGGGAATTGGGTCCTTCCAGCCTGCTGCTAAAAGTAGCCTGAGGACTGCTATACATATACAAACAAAAGATTCATTTTCCTTACTAAGGCCCAGATTACTATCATACCCTATTAACATTAAGGTCGGGGATAGTTCAATCTTAGATCCTAGCAGCCCCTCCCAAAAGATCTCAATCTCTCCTTGAATCATACTTAATTTTCCACATTGATAAAACATGTGTATCAAATCAGCTGGCCCTTCTCCACACCTTGGGCACTTATCATCTACTCTCTTTCCCCACTTATACAATTTTGCTGGGGTGTAGTAAAGATTAAATAGGGTTTTATACTGTTGAGCTTTTAAATTAGTTGATCGAAATAGCTTTCCTGCTAAATGTAATGCTTTATACATATCTACATCAAAATCATTTAATTCAGTTACCCAAGTTGCTTCAAATTTTTCCATATCGTCTTGTAAATTCAAGAGCAGGGTACTATATACCATCTTTATTTTAGTTCCACCCCCTACCAAGTACTCCATAAGATTGATTCTGTCCCCCGGAGAAATCCGTGGCCTAAAACCCGATAAATATTTCTGGATTTGTATATATTTAAAGCCTTGATTTGCCGGGAGCCCATATTTCTGCTGTAGAGCACTAAATCCCAACATTTGATCTCTTTCATATATATCACCTATTTTCCTTATACCTTGTTGATCCCAAATCCTGCCCATCCTATCATACAATAGTTGCGGCAATATAGTTGTTTTCCAGAGGGGATATAGTAATTTATTTTTGGGATTGCCAAAATCTTACATGCCTTCTTCCAAACCTCCCATGCATTTACCATTACCTTATACCGCATTTTCTTATAGTATCGCCTATCTGACATACGAAGTAGAAACCCCATAGCCTCTCCACCTAATATCAGCTCATATATTGATGGGAGGATATAATTACTTGTATTTATAACCGTTTGGTTCCTTTCTGGGTCTAGTAATATTGCCATCTGGCTTATTAAGCAAGACCATTGATAAAATCTGACATTCGGGATTGCTAACCCCCTTAGCAGCGGTAAGGACAAATATTTCATGGCACGTCTAATTTTCCCGTATTGCCACATAAAATTTATAAAAACTGATTCAATTGATTTCATAGTTAATTCATCAATCATAACTGGAATAGATCGGAACAGATACAAAATCTTAGGTAGCATAGTCATCTTTAGTACGTTACCTCTCCCAATTAATGATAGACGCATACCATCTATCCTTTTTAGATCCGCTGAGATTGATCTTACCAACGGGTCAAAGTTATCCTTTACTATTTTATCCACTGCTGCACTGATTCTAACTCCTAAATACATTGCTCCTTCTATACACCTTATATCATCCATTTTAATATTCTCTGTACACACTATTTGGGTCTTACTTTCATTTAACAAATAGCCAGACCTCTGACCAAACTCCCTAGTTATCTCAGTTATTGCCTTAATTGCTCTGACTGGATCCGGAGTTAATACAGCCAGGTCATCCGCGTATGCCAGCAACTTGGTCTCATAACCGTTAGTTATTATAGGCTTAATATCTTTACAACCCAATAATCTTATTATCAATGGCTCAATATATAGGGCGAACAATATTGGTGAACAGGGACAACCCTGTCTAGTCCCTCTGGAAATAAAGATATTATCGGAGCTATCCCCCATTAACTGAATTTTGGCCTTTGGCTCCGAGTACATTGCCCTGATAGCCTGTAGCATTCTTGGGCCAAACCCCTTTCGTTCCAATATCCCCCACAAATACGTCCACTTTACTCGGTCGAAGGCTTTTTCCGCGTCGAGAAGGATCATGGCCATTCTGCCCCCCGTGGCAGCCTGGACATCAAAGAGCGTAATGGTACGCCTTACATGGTCAGTTGTTCCACGCCCCGGTACAAAACCATGCTGCCACGGGGAGACCAAACCGCCAATGACCCCTCCCAACCTTTTCGCTAGCACCTTAGAGTACACTTTAGTATCTGCATTAATGAGGGATATTGGACGATATGATGCTGGATTGTCCTTTGGTTTCCCCTTTTTGTGAAACACCACTATGTTGGTTTCTTTCCAAGATTCTGGGATATTACCCGTATGCAATATACCATTAAACAAGTCCAACATAATAGGGGCAATCACACTCTGAATACATTTATAAGCTTCTAAGGGGATGCTATCGGGGCCCGATGCCTTTCCTGATGATAGTTCTTGAAGGGCCTCATTCACTTCCTCTATCGTAATATCCCTTTCTAATTCTTCTTTTGCCTGTCTGTCAAGCTGAGGGCCTATATCCTCTACCTCCATCCTAGGGGCTTCCGTGATATTCTCTTCTTTATATAGCTTTTGATAATAATCTTTAAATACCCTAAGGATATCTTTTACCTCCGTATATACTTGATCTTCTTCCCGTATATCTATAATTGTATTCCTAATACTTTGTTGTCTAATTCTTAGTGCTAATAGTTTACCTGCCTGTTCTCCTGTCTCATACAACTGACCCCTATGAATTTGGTAATCGTCTGCAGCTTTCTGTGATATCCATTTTTGCAGCTCAGATTTTAGGGTCAAAATCCTATACTGGATCTCCACACCCTCTTTCCCCTGACCTATATCTTCTATATGTTGTTCCTCTGCTACCATTAATTCTCTTAGTAATCTTCCACTTTCCATCTCCCCTTCTTTCCTTAGTCTGGCTATAAAACTAATTGTTTCTCCCCTAAGAGCAGCTTTGAATGTGTCCCAGACTATATTTCGAGAGGCACTATATCTATTCATGTCAAAAAAGTTTGGGCCCACTTCTTCAAATACTCACAATAATTTGGGTTTACTAATACCTTCCTATTAAAAGTCCATTTTGCATAGCGTTTATGAGGGGAATCAATTTCCAAATATAAAACCAGTGGGTTATGATCTGATATTACCTTTGGTAATATCTCAATCCTAACTTTCATTATTACTGTCGCTGATATTAAAAAATAATCCAGCTTTGTATATTTTTTATGTGGACATGAGAAATAGGTAAATCCTGCCTTGTTTGGTTCTTTATTCCCCCAGACATCTATCAGCCCATGACTACTGATTAATGCACTCAAAGCCCGATATACTTTTGGCTTTCGTCCAGTATATGGCTTATTACTAGCCAGATCGACTGCAATATTAAAATCTCCACATACTATCATTGGAGTTGACCATGTCGTCAGTTCAATTTCAAGATGAGCAAAAATTTCAGGTTCATCTTGATTAGACCCATATATAGTACATAAAGTAATTCCAATTCCAAGCTCCACCACCACCCATCTCCCCAGGGTATCTATTATTTTACGCTTCACACCACCAAGAGCCGTTCTACCCAATATCGCTACCCCCTAATAGTAGAAGTCTGAGAGGAACAGGCCAATAGTTCATATCCTTTTATATTTAACATATTTCTTTTGGCCCAAGGTACGTGGGTTTCCTGTAAACACACCACGTCGAAATAATTTGATCTTACAAACTCCCCTAATCTTTGCCTCTTTCTCCAATCATTTAATCCCCCTACATTTACAGTACATATCTTAAGCTTCCCCATTCTTCTTTATAGAGTTATTCCATCCTACACTACTTTCATTGATTAACTGTTTTATTCGCAGGCCCTTCAACCATCTCTTTATCAAATGCCGGATATTCATTTTCTCCCCGTGACCCCCTCCCCCACCCCCACTCCCCCTTCTCACTCCCCTCCCTCCCCCTCCCTTCTACCGTGATCCTCCACCTCCCCTTTGAAGCGCTCAGACTCTAGTCTGTGCATAGGATGATTGCAGCATCAGTGACATGGCTGATCCTCTTCCAAAAATTCCCTTACAGATTACCCCCTATTAATCTTATATAATCATTAATCTAATGATACACACTTATAACATTTACAAGACTGCCCCTTCACCATTTCTTTCCTATATCTCCTTCGCCTTCTCTAACCAAATTTTTTTTTTAAACTTTATTTGATTATAGTGTCCAGAAATTCCTTTGCTTTTATTTCTGATGCAAAATACCGCGTCTGCCCATCATGGATCACCTTGAGTTGAGCCGGATTTATCAAATAGGCCTGGATACCTTTCTCCTGACACGGTTTGATGAGCTGCCTTAACCTCCATCTTCTTTCTACAGTAGTATGGCAGAAGTCCGGGCGCACAAAGTATGATATCTCCCCACTTATTCTCTTAGAGTCAGGTCTTGCCTTTTCTGATATTGCCTGACGGAGGAGAAAATTGCCAAAGTACACAAGAATCGCCCGCGGCTTAGCTCCTTCCCCTGCTTGCACCCTTGGTTTGAAAGGAGTGCGATGTGCTCTCTGGACTTCTACTGCCCAATTCCATTCTGATAATTCAGGGAGCGAGGACTTGAATAACCCAATTATGTATGTCCTAGTGTCAGACCCCTCGACCCCCTCCGGGATCCCTAGCACCCTTAGGTTATTCCTCCTCTGTCTATTTTCAAACTCTTCGAGTTTCCATTGGATATCCTTAATTTGCAAGCCTTGAGCCTCTACCTGTATTGCAGCACCTGAAGCCTCTGTTTCCGTTGACACAATCCTTTCTTCTAAGTTGGTCACCCTCTCCCCAATCTTCATATAAGACTTAGAGAGTTTCCTAACAACGCCTTGCATTTTTCGAAGAGCAGCCTGCGCCTTGCGGCTATCTTGGCGCGTTTCTTCCCTGTGTGAGAGGATAGCCTGGTGTATTACCTCTAATGTTGGAGAAACAAAACTAGCCTCTGCGGGGGTTGCCCCTGCCTCTGTACCAGATAGCTGAGTCGCTGCTGAGTAATCCCATTTCAAATCCTTTCTGTCTCGTTTTTGTGTACTGAGGCACTGGTTATTCTTTTTTACTGTTTTAGATTGAGCCTTATCACTGTCCTCAGGGTCGGTATCTAAATTGCTCACCTCCGATGATGTACTAAGACCATCCTCCGACCACTCAGCTCCTTCTGAGACTGAAAAAAATAATCGCTCGGTTCTTTTTCCCCATTATTTTTGTCCCCTGCATCCAGGTCCGCTGCGACATTTAATTCACTTCCCAATATATTTTCCGCCCTTTGTTGTGCCTCTGGACACACCATTACTATCTTGGGGCCGACTACTACCTGCTCCACTGCTGTACCCTGAAGCTCCAGAGTAACCAAAGATGCCTCCTCCAATTCCGTGATTTCTTCACCAACTCCATTATCAACCCTCTCCCCCCTTCCATCAGTCCCTCGCAAGGGGGGGACGTCCTCTCTCAATTGCCTCTCATTTGGCACAGTACCTTTCACCGCTGATGAATCCCGATTCTCCTTGCGGCTCACCTCCCGATTTTGTCTACTCCTTTCCCCAGCCTGCGATTCCTTTGGGCGCTGCAAGAGCTCCACCACCGATGGACCGGGCGGACGGGGTTTCCCAGCTCCCCCGCCTCTTCCGCTCTTCACCGCTGGAAGCTCTTTGCTGGGAGTCTGAGGCTGCGCTCATCCCATAACTAAGTCCGGGGATCCATGCTCCGTCTCCACTGGGTTCCGACATCGCACCACACGACTTCCCGCCGATTTTGACATCCCGGCATTCACGGCTGCTTTCGGGCCCATTCTATCACGGCTCCCGTCACTCCCAGGTAGACGATGCCTCAGGCAGTACGGATGCGCCGTCAGGGCGCGTTTCAAAACCTGAATCCCGGACTCGATCCAGTTAGTCCAGTCCTCGCAGCAGCAACAGCTCCGGGATCTCTGCATGAGGGGGCTTCTCATTCAGTAAGCACTTTTCCTCAACTCATACGGGGTTTCGCCAAACCAACAGCCAATTCACTGATACTGCTATCGGCCTTCTACGCGGCCGCCATCTTGCTTCTCTAAATATTGAATCGATTCTTCTCAATGTCTAACTTCTTACTCTCAAGGTCCTTCTGACCTTCCAATTTCACCATCTCCAAACTATGCCTCCGATCTCTCTCCCTGTCCTTCAGCTCTTCTGGGGTCAGGCTCCTTTGGGATACACTAGTACCTGGATTGGAGGGTGTTCTATCTCCCCCCCACTCTACTGCAGCATCCTGCTGCCCTCCAGCATTCTCTTCCTCATCCCCAGCGGACCCTCTGGCTTCCCACCAGGCCTTCAGCGCCTTGTGGTACTCCTCCTTCCTAGAGAGACCTACCACGGGGACTGCGAATTGCTTACAAAATGACTTCAGATGTTTGGCAGTATAGGTATCTAATCTTTCCTCCTCAAAGGCGAGATCCTCCGAAGCATTGGATGTTGGCCTTCCCATATTAGCAGTACTCATGGCTGCGATCAACAATTCAATACTAAAACAACCAATGAAAAACAAATTCGAAGAGGAAAAAAAAATCTGCGCGTGTCTGCGCTTTGGTCTGTACTCACTAGTGGTGTCTACCAGTTATTGTACGTGGATCATAAATGCAAGTCCTAATCCTCACCGCTGACCGCCAATGTTAGAAATGGGGGTCTCTAGTTGGCTATGGCTGGCGCCAATGCCCAAATAGTGACCCTTCTTCCTAAGTCAGGGCAAGTGGGCTACCCCCTTTGATAACCCCTGCTCAGCCCTGTGGTAACGTAGCACAAGCAGTTAGGCCTATCTCAGAGGCAGTGTGTGAAGCATTTATGACCATGCACAATAAGGCAGTAACGACACCACAAAAGGACACAACTCAAGGAGGTATAGAAAAATAGTATCTTTATCTAAGGTTTAGTACGAGACTCTCAAAAGCGTTTTAACCAGTCACAATGCACGTAAATCAGTAGGGACTTTAAAAAGGCAATAACTTATTCACCAGAACGTGGCACTGACTGAGTTCAAGGCCTGGGTCTACGCAACCCGTTGCGCACCAGATACCTGCCTTTGGACGGGGACACAGTACGTAGCTTCTCGAAGAAGCGGAGACGGTGAAGGCGGACTCCCAGCAACCACAGTTCTCGACTGCAGTGGTCCGCAACGTGCACTCACAATGATTCGGGCACTCGGGGACAGGCAGGCTCCCAGCGGCAGCAGCATGCGGCTGCGGCGGCCCGGGCTGGTGGTGGCGATGACTCTCGTCGTGCAGCTCCGTGGTGGGCGCACAGCGGCAGCAGCTCTCTCCTAGCTGCGGCGGCCCACTGGGCGATTCACGATGATGTAACGTTGGCAAAGATGCGGGCAGTCAGCGGCAGCAGCTTTCTCTTAACTGCGGCGGCCCACAGGACAAATCACAATGATGCACAGTTGGCCAAGGTGCGAACCCTCGGCGGCCGCAGCTCTCTCTTAGCTGCGGCGGCTCACAGGACCAATCACGATGATGCAAAGTTAGTCAAGGTGCGAACCCTCAGCGGCAGCAGCTCTCTCTTAGCTGCGGCGGCTCACAGGGCAAATCACGATGATGCAAAGTTAGCAAAGGTGTGAGTACTCCGCGGCAGCAGCTCTCTCTAGCTGCGGCGGCTCACAGGACAAATCACGACGATGCACAGCTGACACAAGTGCGGGCACTCAGCGGCAACAGCTCTCTCCCAGCTGCGGCGGCCCACAGGACAAATCACGATGATGCACAGCTGTCACAAGTGCGGGCACTGGGCGGCAACAGCTCTCTCTTAGCTGCGGCGTCCCACAGGACAAATCACGATGATGCACAGCAGACACAAGTGCTGACACAAGTGCGGGCACTCGGCGGCAACAGCTCTCTCTTAGCTGCGGCGGCCCACAGGACAAATCACGATGATGCACAGCTGACACAAGTGCAGGCCCTCAGCGGCAACAGCTCTCTCTTAGCTGCGGCAGCCCACAGGACAAATCACGATGATGCACAGCTGACACAAGTGCGGGCACTCAGCGGCAACAGCTCTCTGAGCTGCGGCGGCCCACACCGATTCAGCGAAGGTTCTGAAGTTTCAAATTAAGGCGGGCGCTCAGCGGCGGCAGCTCTCTCTTAGCTGCGGCGGCCCACACAGATTCAGCGAAGGCTCTGAAGATTCAAATTAAGGCGGGCGCTCAGTGGCGGCAGCTCTCTTAGCTGCGGCGGCCCACACAGGTTCAGCGAAGGTTCAGAAGATTCAAATTAAGGCGGGCGCTCAACGGCGGCAGCTCTCTCTTAGCTGCGGCGGCCCACACACAGAGTTAACAAGGGTTATCAGTCCGTGTTCCTCACAGTAGAACTAGAGGTTCCGGATTACTCGACGGAGGGCTCACCTGCAAGTAGAATCCCTAGCACAGGAATTCAGGCGGCTGACGGGGTGAAGTCTAATGTCCTTGAGACTTCAGCAGGAGGCGCTCTCAATTCAGGCCCTCGGGTAGTTTCTTCAGCAAGCTTGGTGAGAGTTTCAAAGTCCTTTCCTCTGTCCGCTCGGACAGAGTTTCGTCTTGACATCCAGAAGGAACACACCTGAAAAAGGTTTCAGCGCAGCGTTTTATACCTAAAAAGTCTTTGTTCTCTGCAGTCACAAATCACTGCATCCAGCCAGAACCAGTTCGGTGGGGTCGGGGAGCACTTGGTTTACGAGGCGACATCCTGCCCTTTGAGAATCTGGGGGTCTGCTATCAGACGCCCAGTAGGAGGTGGATGCAAAAAAAATGCAAAAAAAACAATTGCAAAAAAAAATGCAAAAAAAAACAATTGATGGACAGAATGCAGAACAATGTCATACATTCACCCCAGTACAGAGATCTGGGCCTAAATCCATCGTTTTTTGCTCACCATGCCATTCCAGTTTGGACCCAGCCATATGCAAATCAGTCTTGACCCTGCGCCCAATGGGAACAGTCCAGCCCGAACTGCCAGGCCAGGTCCTCCCTGGACTGGAAACAAGCATCCTAGGACCGGTTTCGGGCTTTCAGCCCTCATCAGCCAGGATAGCTTGACTCCAGTGGCATGGAGAGCACGGGACCCACGTCTGGGCATACCCGTCCCACTCGGGTGACAAATGCAAAAAAACAATTGATGGACAGAATGCAGAACAATGTCATACATTCACCCCAGTACAGAGATCTGGGCCTAAATCCATCGTTTTTGCTCACCATGCCATTCCAGTTTGGACCCAGCCATATGCAAATCAGTCTTGACCCTGCGCCCAATGGGAACAGTCCAGCCCGAACTGCCAGGCCAGGTCCTCCCTGGACTGGAAACAAGCATCCTAGGACCGGTTTCGGGCTTTCAGCCCTCATCAGCCAGGATAGCTTGACTCCAGTGGCATGGAGAGCACGGGACCCACGTCTGGGCATACCCGTCCCACTCGGGGTGACAAATGCAAAAAAAACTATTGATGGACAGAATGCAGAACAATGTCATACATTCACCCCAGTACAGAGATCTGGGCCTAAATCCATCGTTTTTTTGCTCACCATGCCATTCCAGTTTGGACCCAGCCATATGCAAATCAGTCTTGTCCCTGCGCCCAATGGGAACAGTCCAGCCCGAACTGCCAGGCCAGGTCCTCCCTGGACTGGAAACAAGCATCCTAGGACCGGTTTCGGGCTTTCAGCCCTCGTCAGCCAGGATAGCTTGACTCCAGTGGCATGGAGAGCACGGGACCCACGTCTCGGCATACCCGTCCCACTCGGGATGACAAATGCAAAAAAAACAATTGATGGACAGAATGCAGAACAATGTCATACATTCACCCCAGTACAGAGATCTGGGCCTAAATCCATCGTTTTTTGCTCACCATGCCATTCCAGTTTGGACCCAGCCATATGCAAATCAGTCTTGACCCTGCGCCCAATGGGAACAGTCCAGCCCGAACTGCCAGGCCAGGTCCTCCCTGGACTGGAAACAAGCATCCTAGGACCGGTTTCGGGCTTTCAGCCCTCATGAGCCAGGATAGCTTGACTCCAGTGGCATGGAGAGCACGGGACCCACGTCTGGGCATACCAGTCCCACTCGGGGTGACAAATGCAAAAAAAACAATTGATGGACAGAATGCAGAACAATGTCATACATTCACCCCAGTACAGAGATCTGGGCCTAAATCCATCGTTTTTTTGCTCACCATGCCATTCCAGTTTGGACCCAGCCATATGCAAATCAGTCTTGACCCTGCGCCCAATGGGAACAGTCCAGCCCGAACTGCCAGGCCAGTGGGAGGTGGAGCCATCATTCACCTTGCCAGGCACGGCCCTGCTCAGATCAAAGAGTCACCCCTCACCCTACTCTAAATGCCGATCTCTCTCTCCAGCCAGGTCTGACCCAGCTGGCCCTGCTGCTCCAAAACCAGACGGCCAATACACACGCTAGCAAAGCCTACCGGAAAGCTTAGGCCAGAAAATGCCTCGTTTCTAGTAGAGGCATTTTCGAACACGGGCTATGCAAATGATCCTTACTAAAAGATGCATCTCACTGTTCTGAACTTAAACATATTAAATTCGACGTTCCTATCAGCTTCCTGGGGGCAGGTAGGACTAGGGCATGTAATGCTCAGCCTGCCCATTCTGGCCTATGAGAACGGATAGCCTCACAATAGTAAACAGGGAAATGGAGGGTAACTCGCTATTAGAACATGCTACACAGACATACTTTAAAAGCTGCTTCGGTGGGTAGCACAAATCAGTGCTGCAGGCCCACCAGCAGTATTTGGTCTACCAGCCCTGGGCACACACAGTGCACTGATACTAGGGGCTGACAGGTAAACCAACCGAGCCAATTATGGTTATCCCAATTCATACAGTTATCTTTACACAGGGAGCATTCGCGCTGTGTCACTGATTGGCAGTGGCACAGCGCCCAGAGCATCTAAATCCAGCCAACATAAAAGATCAGAAGCGAAAAGAGGAAGGGAGACCCGCGCCAATGATGCCAGGTCTAACAGTAGTCAACTACCTCACATAATTCAGAATGTTACAATGGGAGCCCTAATTGCAGAGAGGACACTTGTAGTTGCTGCAGGTGGAACTTGAAAGTGATGGGATGTAAGACGGATTAACAAATTTTGATGTGTTTGCAAAACTGAGCATGGTGGATGTTTCCCAAGGGGGGGCAGAGGGGTTACCCCAAGAATGTTTTTTAAAATTGGTGTACAATGATGCAATTTTGATCCATGTATGATAGGAAATTACTTACCTGTAACGCCAGTTCTCCAACATTGATATCTTTTATATATTCACATGCTTGAATCCTTCCCCGTCAGGCTGGGAATGCACGATACATTAAAATAGCAGTATACAGTGTGTAGTGTATAGAGTGTAAAGCAGCCATACACGCCATACATGTCCCTCACGCACTTCTCCTGGCCCGATTGCAGAGGTTAGGTATCATTGGTGCCGCATGGGAGTGGTTAAAATCCTTTCTTGATGGTAGAACCCAACAAGTATGGATTCCCCCTTTTGCGTCAACTACCCAAGCCCTCCAGACAGGGGTCCCGCAGGGATCTATATTGAGCCCTTTGTTGTTCAATATTTATATGACCCCTCTAATCCAGCTAGCTGAGGACCTTGGTGCAAAAGTGGTTGCTTACGCTGACGATACTCAGCTCTTATTCACCTGGAAGAAGCATGAGATTGCTACCACCCATGTCAGAGCCTGCTTGTCTGCTGTGTTCAATTGGTTCACGTCTGCACAGCTGAAATGTAACGAGGACAAAACAGAGATCCTGTTCTTTGGGAGTTCCCTCTTTGTTTTGGTACAATTTATGGCCTGATGATGCCCCTCGGCCTTCTCCTTCGGGCCTCCCAGTAAAAAATCTTGGAATCTGGTTTGACGAAAAACTCAGTTTTGGTAACCAGATTAGCAAACTGACAGGCACCTGCTTTGGTATCCTGAAGCTTCTCAGAACATTTTTGCCCTTGCTGCCTCTTTCTGCCAAAGAAACGATCGTTCGGGCTTTGGTTACCTCCCGTCTCGATTATGCTAATGCTTTGTATGTTGGACTCCCTGGCTACCTTATGGATAAGTTGCAGGTAGTGCAGAATGCCGCTGCTCGGCTGGTGTTGGACTTACCTAAACACACCAGTGTTAAGCAGCATCTGCTCAACTTGCATTGGCTGCCGGTAAAAGCTAGGGTCATGTTCAAGGCCCTGGTTACGGCCCATGCCGCGCTTTACGAGTATGGCCCAGTTTATCTGAGGAACCGTTTCTCGTTTTATATCCCGGGCAGACTCTTGCGCTCCTCGAACACGTACTTGGCTTCCACCCCAGAATTCGTCTGAAAAGAAAGGGGGCAGCTCCTTGGCTTATTTGGCTGCGAAGTCTTGGAACTCTCTTCCACTTGATCTACGTAGCCTTCAAAATTCCACTCAGTTTAGGAAAAAACTCAAAACTTTCCTATTCAATTAAGCTGGTTTTTCTACTTTGCCATCATTTCTGTACCCTGCTCTGTTTTCTCTTGGGCTCGCGCCGGGACACTCTTCCGAGTAGCTGCGCACGTTATAAATCACTGCTAACATAACATATGACTCAAACAACATAATATGTTTAGTAACACATCAATCTCATTTGAAAGAATCCAAACTTCAGCCAATGAGGTGGAAGCTTAAGCTCTCCTACTCCCCCTAGGGGCCACCATAGCTCGAATTTCAAAGCACAAGTGTGAGAATGAATGCAATGAGCCTCTGACCGGGTCGGAGGGAGTGTCGCATGTGAATATATAAAAGATACCAATATTGGAGAACTGGAGTTAGAGGTAAGTAACTCATTTCTTCTCCAACACTGGATCTTTTATATCCAATGTTTCACATGATTCACATGCTTGATTCAGAATAGCAAGCAGTGTACACTATAGAATACAACAGTGCGGGAAGCAGGCTCTCCTTTAATTAAACAGGTTTCTGAGGTCGGCCGTCCCAGGCTGCATCAGCTTCGGCTTCCACGTCTAGGCAGTAATGCTTCATGAACGTATGTCTGCTCCTCCAGGTGGCTGCATGACCGATGTCATTAAAGGGCACCCAGCACAGAGTGCTGCAGTTGAAGCCATGCCCCTGGTGGGATGCACCCTCACTCGTCCCTGAAAAGGGCACTAGACTTCGGCATCACAGAAAGCAATACAGGCTGACAGCCAACGAGTGATCCCCTGTCTGGACAGGGCTTGACCTTTTCGTGGTTGCCTAAATGACACAAATAGCTGGTCTGATGTGTGCATGTCCTTTGTCTTGTCTATATAGAATTTGAGACATCTACATAACTCTAGAGAATGTAATGATCATTCTGCTGTTGAAGATGTGTTTGGAAAGAAGGATCGAAGAATGACAGGCTCATTCAGGTAAAGTCAGTAGGATCCTTTGGAATTAATTATGGGTTGGTTCTGAGGATTACCTTGTCCTTTGTGAACCTGAGAAAAGGTTCTCTGCTGGCAAATGCTTGAATCTCCATCACTCTCCTAGCAGATGTCAGAGCAGTGCTGTTGTCCATGGGACAAATTTTAAGCCTGCTCTATGTATAGGCTCAAAATGTAACATCAGCTGACTAAGGACTGCCTTAAGTTCCCATGTACTGGAGAAGGACGTAGAGGGGGAAATGCATGGGGGGTGTGACTAACCAGTGAAGATGGTGGTCGGGCAGTCTTAGAGTTCCCGGGCCTGAGCCCCAGAGTCCTCCAATATCAGTGACACATTGTGGCATCTCACGCTATGGGGCACCCTTAAAGGTGCTCCTGTTCTTTGTGGGCCTGACTCCGTTGCCAACTCACCGCTGGGGACCAATGCTGCTGGTGGAACTGATGATGGAGCTCACCATGAAGGGCAGCACCATGTTGGGTGAGGCTTGAAGGTGCAGACCTCGCCTTTCTCTGCGGCGTTGCTGGGGCCCCCAGCCGACACGAAGACCGCTGCCAGCAAGGCTGTACGCCCTATGCCATTTGGGCAGCAGCTCGCCCTACCTGTGGTGCGCCAGTGGACTGTCGGGGGAGTGCCTGCGGGGTTGAGGTGCGGCGGCTTGCCGCATATGTGTGGAGCAGCAGCCGACCAATGCTGCTGCTCCCACCCGAGCTACTCTGATTACCTCGTGATGATGCGAGTCCCTGCAGGCTGCTGCTACCACCGCGGGGACGTGAACTGGGCCGGCAGAGCCCTTCTCCAGTAAGTCTGCACCCCCCTAACCCACTGGCTTTTCTACACATCATCTCAGCATGCATCCTCAGAGGGCCAATCCTTGGTGACTACTCCCCGGAGCTGAGCCTTTCAAATATTGAATGGGATTGGCCCCTCGAGTGTACTACATGACATGAACGCAGGGCAGCGGCGACCGTGGGGGTGCACCCAATTCCCTTCATGTGTCATACTACATGCGTGGAGGTTGTAGGTCTTCTGTGCTCTTCCTGTGTGTCCTGCCTCTGCTGCTGCAGTGTACTGTTGCCGGAACGGAGTGTCTTGACTGGACAGGGGCGTACATCCGACCCCAAGACCTCTATCATGTTGCCCCAAGTACATTGAGATTTCTCCTGCTTCATTACTTCTTTCACTGCTTCGAATTTATCAGGGTTCATAATGGGTTGCACCAGGACCAAAACGTCACCGCCACTTAGCCTTATCCGCTCTCAGTCTACTCCATCAGATAGCTCCTCCATGATGGCGACAGAAGACTTTATGCCCCCCACGATGGCCGCTCCAGCACTGGACAAACTTGATGTTATCCTGGAAGAGATCTGAGACTTCACGGTGGCTATTGAACAAAGACTCAGAGCAATTACCACTGAAGTCAGTCTCCTTAAAGACGATCATCATAAACTGGTTGACAGGGTCAAGCCCACTGAAACGACCCTATCATCATTGACGCCCTGGCACATGGAACAGACCTCTATCACTAACTAGCTCCATAAACTGGTCACTGCGCTTCATGAACAGGCAGAGGATGCTGAGGGGCATGCAGACCAAAATAATGTTTGCATCATAGGCATGCCTGAAGGCGTGGAGGGCCTTAAAACCACTCAGTATTCGGAGAACTGGCTACAGAGTGAGGTGGCACCACATGGTTTATCTATGCTGTTCACGGTCGAGAGGGCGCACCAGATACCTGCATGGCACCCGCAACCCCGACGCACCGCCCACTGCATCCATTCAGAGCCCTCATACTAAACTTCAGGGCTTCTGATGTCATCCTATAGTGCACCAGGGACAATGCCCCATCACGATGGACAATGTACACGTATCATTGTTCCTGGACTACACATTTGCTGTCTAGCGCCAGCGTTCTTCCTACCAGGCAGTCAAGA
This sequence comes from Calotriton arnoldi, assembly GCA_963921515.1. Taxonomy (NCBI): domain Eukaryota; kingdom Metazoa; phylum Chordata; class Amphibia; order Caudata; family Salamandridae; genus Calotriton; species Calotriton arnoldi. Next base: position 6,947,413 of record CAWUFW010000054.1, on the reverse strand, counting down.
AACAGTTACGAACTGAAGGCCTGACATATGCACTCATATTCCCTGCCAAGTTTAAGGTAATCCACGGCCAAAGTGCCCTCTTTTTTGACATGCCGATTGGGATTCGGTGGAGCGGCAGTTTCCCAGCTCCAGAAGACCTGAAGCATCTGGGCAACTGACAGTTAAAGCTTAGCGCCTCCCTCGGAGGTGCCGCGGTGGACCTTTTCGCTGCGCTTTGTCTGGCTCCTTCCCCGCAACAGACCCTGAAATACAGGAGGGGCGCACTGGCATCTGCAACTTCCATTAGGGACCAATGTCCGCATGTCCGCTCCTGCTCCTCGCCTAGCAGTGCCTTGGACTCAGAGTCCTGCAGCATTATGATGTTGATCCACACAGTCACGCCGCAAACAGCTAACATCCTCTGATGTGCATTGTGGGTGCTGGCTTGGGGTGCTGCTGTCTGCCCTCCACCCTGTGACACTGGCTATTGGGACACCTCTTGTGGTGCTGATGAACTGTGAACTGTACAGGCCCCCATTGTATGCCACGGTGCTGCTCCTAACATCAACGTCTGGGTGGAGGGTTGTGATGCTTGAATATTGACACTGAACATATCTGTGGGCCCCCGCTGTCAGTGGCTCTGCCTTGTTTGTTACTCACAGTTACTGATTCCGCACTATTAACACATTATGGATCCTGGGGCTCTGGAGCCGAGCATACCAGAGCCTTGGTGGACTTCCCTCCGTTGGTTCGTGGCATGTCCGACGCCCACGCCCGATGGCGATTGCACACACTGGTAGTCTGTTATAGTGTTTTTCTTACAGTTTTGGTCGAACGATCGTGCTTTGCTGGACATTGTATTGGGGTATTGTTTAATTGTTGATGTCATCGTAACATACTGGACCCGTAAGTGTTACAATTGTGCAATGGGTGGAGCATGGAAATATGCTGTAAGTCGCATTTCACAATGCTGGATGTCGAATGTAAATACAACGTAATAACTTGGAACGTCAGGGGTATGGGGTCAGTGCAGAAGAGGTATAGAATCTTAGCACAACTCCACCGTCATAAAGTGCAGGTAGTTTTCTTACAGGTGACGTACCTTACTACCCCTGAGGCTCTTAAATTGCATAAAAAATGGAGGGAACAGCTGTTTCATACAGCTTAGTCATCCTTCGCACGGGAGCAGCGATCTGTTTGCTCACAGGCGCCCCCTTCACAGCTTTAACACTAAGATTGACGCACATGGCCGCTAGGTTTTTGTTAGGGGCACACATGATGGGAAGCCAGTGTTATGTTTATGCGACTAAAACGGAGCAGGATGTATTTTTGGCACACTTATCCACAGTCCTCACGGATTGGGCGTAATATCCCTGGGATATAGAGGGGGATTTCAATGCTGTCCTAGATGTTAATTTGCACCGTTCCCATCCCCACCTCCCTAGAGCATGCTCTGCCTGATATAGCAAGGCCTTACAACAATGGGTTACAGGATGGTCCCCATCTGATGTTTGGCACAGTAGGAACGCTGTTATACATGAATACTCCTTTTATTTACCCCAACATAAATTACATGCACGCCTTGACAGGCCCTTTGCACCACATCTCTCCAAGCAAATGTTACTCATGCAACGCACCTAGGTAGAACGCTGTCTGATCATAACCCTCTTGAATTTACAATATCGTGGGGTCAGGTCCCGGCCCCCATCCCCACAAGGTGCATGCAGCCCCAACTCCTGGAGGACATAGCATTTAAGTACACCCTAGCTACCACGATTGAGACATACTTTGCTGAAAATACTGACACAGCCTCGTCGCCATTGGTGGAATCAGAGGCCTTTATAGTCGGGGTGAGGGGCGTATCCATCAATGTTATGGTAGGGACCCACAAAACAGTCCTCTGTGACCTTACTCGCATTGAGACTAGTTTGGGCCCACTGGAAAGGTCCATAACAGAGGATGATGCACATGTAACTCAATTACAAGAAGCGAGGATTAATTACGTTGAGCTCGTTGAGTTTTTTTGAATTATTGACTATGGTGCTTACATTCAGAAAGCACACACCGAAGCTGACAAATCCAGTGAACTGCTGGCACATCTGATTAGATCGACCCTCCACCCACGCCTATCCTATCAGTGCTCATGCCTCAACATAATCGGATAACTACCCAATTGGATTTTAATGAGGCCTTTTGTGACTTCTATGCCAATCTTTATAGCATACCTGACCAGGACCGGACGGAAAAGAGGGTACAAGCTGGGAGTCGGCTCTGATCTGATTGTCATTGTTTCATGCTTGTGAAGAACCTCTCCTTCTTCTGATGATCTCCTGTCAGACTGTCTTTGGTTCCGACTGAAGGAGCATCCTTGATCGTACCCAGACTGTCTCGGAGGATAATATGGATGCCTCTGACCTCCATATTCATTGAATTCTGCTCTGAAATTTTGTGATCTTCTTGAGCCACGAAAACTAGACATCCCCAATCTGCAATACTACAAAAGTCCCAACGCCTTTGCGATGTCAGTTTTAAGACCTTACCAAGCTTCATCTACATGTTTACCAAAAAGAGTGACACCATCAAAAGTCATATCTAGGATCTTTGATATTGGATGTCTGTATGGAAGGCTGTAGACTTTAACCAGTCTTGTGTTCTTCGTACAGTACCTCCTGCCAATTGGCAAAAACCTGAGTTCAAGGCATCCATTGCTGCGTCATTAATGAAGGAAGAAATGAGCCCTCCTTCCTTTACGATAGCTCTCTCCAATCCCCTCTTATTCCCAGGAATGAGTTCCAGTAAGGGAGCTATGTCATGCCACATTTGGCGATCATAAAGGCCTAGAATTTCCAGGGCATTGGCTGTCTTTATTGAGGTTGCTGTCATAGACGAAATTCTTCAGCCCAGATTATCAATGCGTTTGCTATCCTTGTCTGGCGGACTAGAAGATGGTGTTATTGGGGTCTTGGTTCTTCTCTGAGCTGCTGAAGAAATGACTGAATCCACTTTGGTATGACTAGTGAGGCAAGCTGGAGCTGAATCTGGAGCCATATATTTTTTCTCCAGACGCAGTATCAATGATAAAACAATAACAGGTTTTTTCATCAATTTCAAACTTTCCGACAAGACATAATTAAGAATGGGTATCAACTTAACAGATTTCCAAGGTTGCTCTTTAAAGTGCTAGAGAAAGCATGGTTGATCTACAGACGTCATTGGTTGGTTGAATTTCTTGGCAGCTCTTTCAATGAATGAATTAAATTTAGAGATATCATCTGTAGAATCCTGTGGAATTGGCCTGGCATCATTTCCACAAGGGACAAATGAATTCCCATCTATTATCATCTTGGGTCACCATCTGGTGGAAGCTCGCCTTCCTCTTCATCTATATCAAAATATATAGAACCATTAGAGTAAACATCATCCATGTCCCCTCCTTGAACAGATCCCCTTGGCATTGGAGAAGGAGGATGTAGGGGCGATGGCTGCCGATGAGGTGAAACCAATAAAGCAGCAGATTAAGGAAGCGACAGAATGGGTGTAGCAGGTTACCCTATGTTAGGATTGTTAGATGGTAGCTGTGGTAATAACTTGTTGAAAGTATCCATCATCTGTTGCAACATTGATAAATAATGCCATCGGCACTTGCACCACATCTGGTTCTTTATAATATCATGGTGGTTTCTGCCTCATAGCAGTTCGAGTACTTTCCCACCTATACCCCTGCTGGTAAACATATTCGTTGTAAGCCTCCTTGTCGTCCATTTCTTGCCTTCCAAAATCTGGGACATATCTTACCTCTAATTGTGTTGGGCTGTAAGCTGTGAGTGAGGCATAATCACTAGCCTCTTCTTCTTGATCTGACTACAATATTTGAGCTGGAGGTAAATTTGTCACCATTAATGGTGAAAATACATTTATATGTTTTTTGTTGACTGCGCGCCTCTCAACGGTGAGGCCATCAATGGTATGGTCCACGATGATATGTTCGACGTCGCCGGTGTCGTCATCAATGGGATGCTTGACGACGGAGTTGATAACATTGACAGTCTCATCGTCGACGAGGTTTCCTTTGAAGATGAGTTTTTGGAAATGTCTTCTTTACAACAGGTAGATCCTCTCTATAGCGCTTAGAGGCATACTTTTCTGGTTTGTTACCAGAGGAGTACCAAATAAATCATGCTCAGGAAACTATACAAGCCTCCTCTTATGCACTGCCTTTGTGGAAGTGCTTGGAGGGGCACTTTTCACAGAATCCTCCCCTGAAGAGGGGGCTTCTCTTCGAAGAAGTAAAATTCTCTTTATCCATAAAGAATAATGCCAACCTTCCTTCTCTAACCTGAAGTGTTTTAGTTGAGAAAGACTTTCAAATATTGCATTCTGATGACTTATGAACTGGATAAAAAGCAATAAATATGTTGAGGTGTGGGTCATCAGTGTAAATGAATGTTCTTGTTTACACAACATGAACAAGGTTTAAATAGAGATTTCCTCTGTCTGTCAGCCATGGTAACATTTGGTGACAGTTGAATGTCAGATCCAATTATCTCTCTGGTCCAGAAAATATGGTAATTTACCCTAAAAACAACTCACAGTACCACAATGCTGAAGAGAGGGCTAGTTCAAATTCAGGGCAGACCAATATAGTAACACTTTTAGGTTCGCTGAAAGGTTAGAGCAGAGCTCTGACAGGATACTCCCTCACACACAACGTGCGGTAGAAATCTGAACTATGGTGGCCTCTAGGGGGAGTAGGAGAGATTAAGCTTCCACCTCATTGGCTGAAATTTGGGTTCTTTCAAATGAGGTGAATATGTTACTAAACATACTATGTTGTTTCATACCTATGGCCATTTTACACTATATATCTGTATATTTTACACTGTATATACCTTCAAGCTCCTCACCCACGCACACAAAGCACTCCACAACTCCGGACCAGCCTACCTCAACAGACGACTCAGCTTCTACACCCCCACCCGCCAGCTCCGCTCCACCACCCTCGCCCTCGCCACAGTCCCCCGCATCCGGAAAACGACCGCCGGCGGCAGATCCTTCTCCCACCTCGCCGCCAAGACCTGGAACACCCTCCCCACCAACCTTCGGCAGACCCAAGACCTACTGGCCTTCAGAAGACTCCTCAAGACCTGGCTCTTCGATCAGTAGCAGCACCACCCCCCTCTTCCCCCAGCGCCTTGAGACCCTCGCGGGTATGTAGTGCGCTTTATAAGTGACATGATTGATTGATTGATATACTGCATTTTTAATGTACCGGGGATTCCCAGCCGGACGACGGGGTATGATTCAAGCATGTGAATATATAAAAGATCCAATGCTGGAGAAATATTGAGTCTACATATAGGGTACACATGGCCCCTCATTTGCCTCCTAGTTCAATAATAGTATTGTCGTACCAGCTGGGGCAGTAATGTTGCTAATTTCATTATTGAAAATTCCAACTTTTCATAATACTTCTCAATGCAATGATATCATCTGATGTGCTAAGGTGACACGCTTCAGCGTGTAGAAGTAATACACTTTTTGGAATTTTCAGGACACCCTACCATATTCTAGCATGATCTTTATTTACATGCCAATTATTTTTGAGGCTCAACTCATGTACAGGCTCTTAGAGCCAGAGGCTCGTCCACCTCTAATGCCAGTGTCTTCATTAGTATATATGAGAGAGCCTTCACATATGTGAACTCAGGATGTGTGCTGTGCAAACAAGGAGTCCTTTTTGTGATCCTGAGGTCACATATTTAAGGCACTCTCATATGTGCAAACCCCTTCATTAGGACACATGAGAACGCCTTGTAGGGGTCGGTGAGCCAAAAAATTAACTGGGTGGGCAGAGCCAGAGGTCGGCTCTGGCTCTGAGTCTGTGCACGACCAGAGCCATAAAAATATTTAGTATGTAAATCATGCAACAAACATCATGTCAGAATATGATAAGTTGTCTTCGAAATTCAAAATGTTTATTTCTTTTAACATGCAGAAGCATTTCAACATAGTATATTAGATTGTATCTCTGCTTTCAGAAGTATTAAAAGTGAGAGTTTTTAAACATGTACTGAGAAACATTCCTGCCCACGCTGTGATGAAAATACTATTAGTGAACTAAGAGGCAAAATATGGGTCAAGTGTACGTCATGCGGCCTAGATTCATATTATAGATAAAGCAGCATTATAAGCTATTAAATCAAACACAAAAGAGGTTTCTGTACAGCACACATCTCAACTCACAAATCTAAATGTGCTCTAATATATGTAGGCGATCCGGTTTTAATATGAAATCCATAATAACTGACAAAACCTCACCGGAATAGGGACAGCCCTCATCAGTGTAAACCTATAAACACTGGCACAACCACAAACTAAAATGCCATTCAAAGAAAGGAAAGCGAGAGAGGAAGCCAATGTATTTCTTCCTGAGGGGGCCGACGCAATGTAACTTTGTTATAGCAGCACGAAAGACTGGTCTGAGATTATTCTGCATGAGGTTTGCTGTTTATGGACGTCACTAACATATGGTTTCTTATTCCTTTTGTTTCCTCCAGCTGCGTGTGCTTGGATTAAAGGTGCAGGGTTTAAAAGAATGTTTTAGTTGTGATCTAATTATTTTATACACTGTAGAGAATCTGCGAATATTGAAATCATATTTGGTCTTTTGGCATATTTAATTCTTTCACTGATTGGTGAAGTGGCTGGCTCCTAATAGTCTTGGCCAATATGTACTATCAGAGGTGCCCACAGGCAGAGAATAGGTACAAACCTTTGATACATCAGACCCTTTCTAACAAGTCAGTGTCGACTGGAGGTGCACTGCCAAACACCCCAGCTTTAAACATTCAATGCACGGTGTAGTGACAGGTACCTGTAAAAACAGTGTTGTCACCATGAGCAAGGGATAGTGGTGAAAACATGACAAGACATTCCACATACCAACAAAATGCATAGCTGCAAGGTATCCCACTGCTATGTTTGATACCTTCAGCAGATCCTGGCATTTTTACCCAGCTGCACTTTCCTGCTGGGGTTTTTGGGTCCATAGTTAAAGGAAAATGTCAAGTCCCAGAATACAATGTGATGTCTATTAAATGTTCAGGGCGGTTTTAAGTGAGACATTTCCATGGGGACACTTGCCAGCTATGAATGCCCTCGCAACAGCAGCAACACCCTAATGTAGTCAAAAAGGCAAAAAGTGTAGATAAGCACACTTGAGAATCAAGTTTCAGTGCCTTAGAATGTAGGGTTATACATTAATCTAGTGTATTTCAAAAAAGGATTTTGCAAGGTACTATGCTGTTGGCAGGGTTGATTACCCCTACCACGTCATAATATTCAGTACGGAGCAGTTGAATAACATCCAAATGTGCCCAGGGATTTGTTTATTAAAACATTTGAATACAGCACTCTTACTTTTCTATCCATTAATAGTTCTGTAAACCAGAGTCCTGAAAGAGTGAGCGAGAGAGGTGATGAGATGTGAGTGAGTGTAATGAGATGTGAGTGAGTGTGCAATACACATACTTTTAATGCTTAAAACAGTCTAATATAAGTTCATTGGACACACTACAAGTGGAAGGCACCATATATCCTGCATGAGTTCTCCTTTAAATTATAAATGTGCTTTGTAACAACTACTGCAAAAAACAACATGTTTTGTAAACACTGGAAAAACACAGCTTTTTTCTATTTTGCAGGTTCAGAAAACCAAATAAACATTGATCAGCAATTACTTCACCATTGAAATCCACAGAAAGGACACACTGAAAACAGGACAGCCTACATGTGTGATAACGACAAAAAGGAGGTTCGGTAAAATAAAGAATTTGCCTAACATCACACAATTTGGTGATGCACAGAAGCCGGAACTGATCCTAGATTTCCCAATTTCACACTGTGCAATTCAGTCCCTAGATGGGTAACTCTTCTGACATCAAAGATTGATACGTTGTTCTGACTTCTTTAAGGACGATACTACAGAATGGGTGATAGGCAGAATCCATGTTATATTTTTGTCAGTTTTACATAGCGCAAACTGTGCCCATGGATTTAAGATCACTTCACAACAGACTACGTTGCACCTTGTTTTTTCAGCACAGGGCCTGACATTTACGGGGATTTCCAGGATGGCTAGCTGAAGTGAGATTTGAACCTGGTTGCGTGGTTGGCAGCAGCAACCAATGATCCACGTCACGTCCTGTGAAAGCTTGGCTCATTTTAGGCTCAGGCATGTCAAGGTGCTCTCATTCATGAGCACATAAGAGAGCGTCAAGGCACTCTCATTCATTAGCACATAGGAGAGCGTCAAGGCGCTCTCATTCATTAGCACATAGGAGAGCGTCAAGGCGCTCTCATTCATTAGCACATAAGAGAGCGTCAAGGCGCTCTCATTCATTAGCACATAAGAGAGCGTCAAGGCGCTCTCATTCATTAGCACATAGGAGAGCGTCAAGGCGCTCTCATTCATGAGCACATAGGAGAGCGTCAAGGCGCTCTCATTCATGAGCACATAAGAGAGCGTCAAGGTGCTCTCATTCATGAGCACATAAGAGAGCGTCAAGGCGCTCTCATTCATGAGCACATAGGAGAGCGTCAAGGCGCTCTCATTCATTAGCACATAGGAGAGCGTCAAGGCGCTCTCATTCATTAGCGAGAGCGTCAAGGCGCTCTCGTTCATTAGCACATAGGAGAGCGTCAAGGCGCTCTCATTCATTAGCACATAAGAGAGGGTCAAGGCGCTCTCATTCATTAGCACATAGGAGAGCGTCAAGGCGCTCTCATTCATTAGCACATAGGAGAGCGTCAAGGCGCTCTCATTCATTAGCACATAGGAGAGCGTCAAGGCGCTCTCATTCATTAGCACATAAGAGAGCGTCAAGGCGCTCTCATTCATTAGCACATAGGAGAGCGTCAAGGCGCTCATTCATTAGCACATAAGAGAGCGTCAAGGCGCTCTCATTCATTAGCACATAGGAGAGCGTCAAGGCGCTCTCATTCATTAGCACATAGGAGAGCGTCAAGGCGCTCTCATTCATGAGCACATAGAGCGTCAAGGCGCTCTCATTCATTAGCACATAGGAGAGCGTCAAGGTGCTCTCATTCATGAGCACATAGGAGAGCGTCAAGGCGCTCTCATTCATGAGCACATAAGAAGCCTCAAGGCGCTCTCAATCATTAGCACATAGGAGAGCGTCAAGGCGCTCTCATTCATTAGCATATAAGAGAGCGTCAAGGTGCTCTCATTCATTAGCACATAAGAGAGCGCCTTGAAATGTGCGCTGTACAAAAAGGAACCTTTCTGGGAAAAGGTAGGATTGCGAGGCAGCTCCAGGAATGAGTGATAAGCACCCCGAGAAGTACAAGGCTTATGTCCTACATGGCTGGGGCTGCTTGTAAATTGTGATGCTGCTGCGAGCCACGAGTGGGTGGAGCCCGAGGACCCCCGATTTTAACAGGCTAGGGCTGGCGCGTGGTCACCCCTTCTTACTAAAAGAAAACTAAGAAAATGCTGACAAGTGCATGTGCCTCTTTAAAACTGCCTGGCTGCCTGACCCTTGAGTGACCGAGGGTGAGAGAGGGGCAGCCAGGCACCGAGGCACAGATATTGTTTTGTAGACATGCGGATCATAACTGCTGTTAGCAATTACCATGCAAGTTTTTCACAAAATTAGGAGGGCAGAGCCCCGCCGCCCAGGCACAGGAGCCGCCCCTGCAGTTCATTTGGCCTCTATTGGCGGGATATACACCATATCCAGAGATAGCATATTTGCATGTGCAGAAATTAACAGATTACTGAATCAATTCGTGATTGTCTATAGACGGCTTAGACAGTATGCTCTACAGGCAGCTCCTCCCAGACCTGCACCGCACGTGCATGCAATCAGTGCATGGACTATAAATGCCATTATGGGCAAAGCACCCACAAAACAAGATGAAATTCCATTCTGTTATGCTAGAAAAACAAGCCAGTTGGAAGCGGTCGGTCTTCCCTCATACAACAACCTAAGGTAAGCATAGAATTCTGACGATGTAACCTTTCCCTGGGATGGTGCAGCCAGCTGATGCTTACAATAGCTGGGGAAATGCATTTGAGAGTATTTACACTACTACACATGGCACACCCTCACTAGTGGTACTACCCGAGGTGTTAAAACAAGTACAAAATGAATATGGAGCTGCACAGGCTCTATATTTAGGGATGAAAACAGTCTCCTCGCTCATTCTGAACAATATCCGAGGAGAGCCTGCTGTCCTGGCAGCATGGCAGAGGTTGGCAACAATCCCGGTTCCGTATTGTGAACGCACGGGGATTACCAAAAATTATTTCAGAAGTTAGCACCTCTGTGGGTCACGATACCTTAAGTTTGCGAGCCCTTAAACTACATCTCAAAGCAAAAGGTGAGATTGAGGGTTGTAGCAAGAAGAAAGTCACCCTGGAGGCTAAAAAGAAACAAAAGGCAAAACAAAAAACACATCTGGACCTCCCTCAACACAGGAGACCAGCCAGGGTGGACACAATTTGAAGGAACGTGATAAAGTGAAAAAGCCCACTCGGTTTCAGTACCCCGATAGCCGTTCTTCCCATTCTTTTCAGGACTCTGACAGTAAAACAGCAGAAAGATGTGAACGAACTGAGCATTGCAGAAAAGATGACTATGTCAAGCGGAAAAGTGAACCAGGATGAGGGACTGAGATTAGTGTAGAGAAGGAAGAAAGACAATCAGACTCAAAGACTCACTTTAGGAAAAAGAAAGTTGCTGGATTAGCCAAGAAACATGCCCAACAAACTACGAATACTTCTGTAGAACAGGACTTGGGCAACAGCGCTTCTGGACAGTGCAGCAAAAATGACAATAGTTGACCAGAATCTCAAAGAGCATCTGGGGTGACTCCAACTAACAAATGTATACCAGTTAAAACAACATATGGACATGTAAACCCTTCGGGTAGGGGAATCACTGACAGAATATCGACTACAAGAATATCGACGTCAAAAATATCGGAGGCGAAATATCGAGATACAGAATATCGACATCCTATCTACATTATGGTAAGTACAAAAATATTGGGGAAAAAATATCAATGTCAAAAATATCGTTGTTAAAAATATCGTTTATTATTTAAGTTTAAAAAATAATGTAAAATAAAGTAAATAATACATATAATTAAAATAAAGATAGTTAAAAAAAATTAAAATGTTTAAAAGTTATAAATGATATATAGATATAATGTAAAAATAAATTAAACATATACATATAATATATAATGTATATACTTACTAATAATTTAAAAAATATATTTTAATAACAATTTTTTTAAATATCATATATTATAAAAACATTTCTACACAATAAACAATATAAATAAAAATTAAATAAATATATATAACAAATTGGAGAAAAAAAACAAAATTACTCTTTTTAATATTAATTCTATACTACATTAACAAAAATAATATAAAAACTATTAGATAGCAGAGGTAATAAAATTACTATTCCAACTAAAATCAGTGCAACACTAAGGAAAATGTTGGATAGCGTATAGATAAAAATTTCTATTCTCACCCCAGTGAGTGCAACAGTAGGGAAAGTGTTGGATAGCGTAGGGGTTAAAATTACTATTCCCACTCCAGAGAGTGCAACACTAAGGAAAATGTTGGATAGCGTATAGATAAAAATTTCTATTCTCACCCCAGTGAGTGCAACAGTAGGGAAAGTGTTGGATAGCGTAGGGGTTAAAATTACTATTCCCACTCCACAGAGTGCAACAGTAGGGAAAGTGTTGGATAGCGTAGGGGTTAAAATTACTATTCCCACTCCACAGAGTGCAACAGTAGGGAAAGTGTTGGATAGCGTAGGGGTTAAAATTACTATTCCCACTCCACAGAGTGCAACAGTAGGGAAAGTGTTGGATAGCGTAGGGGTTAAAATTACTATTCCCACTCCACAGAGTGCAACAGTAGGAAAGTGTTGGATAGCGTAGGGGTTAAAATTACTATTCCCACTCCAGGGAGTGCAACAGTAGTGAAAGTGTTGGATAGCGTAGGGGTTAAAATTACTATTCCCACTCCAGTGAGTGCAACAGTAGGGAAAGTGTTGGATAGCGTAGGGGTTAAAATTACTATTCCCACTCCAGAGAGTGCAACAGTAGGAAAAGTGTTGGATAGCGTAGGGGTAAAAATTACTATTCCCACTCCAGTGAGTGCAACAGTAGGGAAAGTGTTGGATAGCGTAGGGGTTAAAATTACTATTCCCACTCCAGAGAGTGCAACAGTAGGAAAAGTGTTGGATAGCGTAGGGGTAAAAATTACTATTCCCACTCAAGTGAGTGCAACAGTAGGAAAAGTGTTGGATAGCGTAGGGGTAAAAATTACTATTCCCACTCCACAGAGTGCAACAGTAGGGAAAGTGTTGGATAGCGTAGGGGTTAAAATTACTATTCCCACTCCACAGAGTGCAACAGTAGGGAAAGTGTTGGATAGCGTAGGGGTTAAAATTACTATTCCCACTCCAGGGAGTGCAATAGTAGGGAAAGTGTTGGATAGCGTAGGGGTTAAAATTACTATTCCCACTCCAGAGAGTGCAACAGTAGGAAAAGTGTTGGATAGCGTAGGGGTAAAAATTACTATTCCCACTCAAGTGAGTGCAACAGTAGGGAAAGTGTTGGATAGCAAGTGGGTAAAAATTACTATTTCCACTCCAGTGAGTGCAACAGTAGGGAAAGTGTTGGATAGCGTAGGGGTAAAAATTACTATTCCCACTCAAGTGAGTGCAACAGTAGTGAAAGTGTTGGATAGCGTAGGGGCTAAAATTACTATTCCCACTCCAGAGAGTGCAACAGTAGGGAAAGTGTTGGATAGTGGAGGGGTGAAAAATAATATTCCCACTCCAGGGAGTGCAACAGTAGGGAAAGTGTTGGATAGCCTAGGGGTTAAATTAACATACTTATTAATTAAATACTTTTTGTAGAATAAATCACACATTAAAATTAATTAACTAATAAATTAATAATACATACCAATAAAATTAAATTAATAATTACTTAAATAAAATTAAAATACTTCCCACCCTATTCCCCTAAACACACAACCCACTACACATAAAAAAACACAATTATTTTAATTTGCCATTAATCTATTAATAAGAATTAATTAACAATTAATAATAAATTAATTAACAAAACAAATAAAACACATAAAAAATTAATTATAATTAATATAATTATAAATTATTCAATTAATAAAAATTAACTAACAATTAATAATGAATTAACAATAAATTATTTATCAATAACAATAAATTAAAAATATTAATTAATTTTTAATTATTAAATTACTTACCACCCTATTCCCCTATAAACCCACAACCGACTACACATAAAAATGAACATAATTAATTTAATTATCAATTAATAAAAATTAATTAGCAATTATTAATTAATTAACAATAAATTAATTAACAATAACAATAAATTAATCAAATAATAAATTTATAAATATAATGATAAATTAATCAATTAATAAAAGTTAATGACCAATTAATAATTAATTAACAATAAATTAATAATCAATAAAAATAAATAAAAAGATATTGATTAATTAAAATTAAATTACTTCCCACCCTATTCCCCTATAAACCCACATCCCGCTCTGATACTAAAACGCAAAAAATATTAATTAATTAATTATAATTAAATTACTTCCCACCCTATTCCCCTATAAACCCACAACCCGCTCTGATACTAAAACGCAAAATGTACTTTAAAAAAATTACTAATTTCTAAACATTTACTACATATATTTAGAAATAATTAAAATACATTACAAAAAATATTAAACATACATATAAAATACATACTAAAATACATAACACTAATATAAATATCGATATTATTAACAACGAAATTTTTGCTTACGATATTACTTACTTCGATATTACTAACTTCGATATAAAAAAAAACGATATTACTTACCTTAAGGTCGATATTCTGGTCAACGATATTCTTAACATCGATATTCTGTCCCTACGATATTGTTAACTCGATATAACTGTAAGTCGATATTACAACTTTGATATTTTGACTGCTTACCGGGTAGGGATTATAATGTAAAAATACAGACTGAGGGTGATATTACATGTAGCATAAAATCAATATTCTGGCCTCATTTTTCGAATGCCTATGATATAATTCTTGCAAAAGATGACTGGCCTCCTGTTTTCATAAGGGATGCGGGGATGCACCTCGAAGAGAGGAGGTAATAATGCAAGTCTTTTCCTTCTTAGTATCTGAAGAACTCAGGGAAAAATGTGAACGAGTGGGCTATAATGCAAGCTCTCACATTCTACAGAAACCAAGTGCAGTGGGACAAAGAATCGGTTCCACATATCATTCCTTTAAGGAGTGAGCCACAGGTTTAGGCTCATCCCCAGAAGCTAAACACAACAAAAAAACTATTTTAGATCAACTACAATATCAAGGTATAGTAATGCCTTGTAGTTCGATGATGAACACCCCTCTTGTCCCAGTGTTAAAACTTGTTGGATCATATAGAATAGTTTTAGATGACAGAAATGCAAACAAGTATACAAACATTCATGCTGTACAAAATGCTCATAGTACAGAAGCTCACAGTACAGGGCTGATGATGAATGTAGTGTGAAAAAAATACAAACCAACCCTGGACATAGTCATATAGCGCTTGAAAGCCAGTTTCTAACCGTTTTATCATTCAGCGGATTTCAGTACTCCTGTACGAGATTTCTTATGGGCTATAAGAACAGTCCCAGTATATTTGCAGCAAGAATCTTGGAGATCTTACAAGATCCCGAGGTGCTATCTACCTGAGTAGAGGATGTCTGAAGAAATGACTACTCATGTATTACCGAAACCTATTAAATGTAAATCTGTATATCAGAAGATGCGTACATTTGTATTCTGTATTTCTGTTGTTTGACGACACTGCAATAAAAAGATTTCCACAAAAAAAAAAAACATTTAAGAAATGTAAAACTGCAAATTTAAAAGTGATTTTCCTTGGATACAAGTTCTCCAGTGAGGGTAATGGTTTGACACCAGGCTTCCCACAGAAATATGCTACTTTACAACCTCTGAATACGTTAAGAAAATTACAAGCCCTGGTGAGATTTCCTAACTTTGGGAGAGCTTACTTGCCCCGTTATCCTGAGTGAGTAAAGCCCTTGTATGAATTACTTTCTCCCATATTTTATGAAAAGCACTGGGTGAAAGGACATAATGCAGGCTTGCACACTGAGACGGAGTTAATGCATTGAGGCCGATATCCTGAAACATTACACCAAGGTATGGGACTAAATCATTCCAACTGGGTCTGGCAGAAGGGTACACCCACAACGCTCTCGCTAGAGTAGGGGTATTAGTGGTAGATAGGTGTCATATTAGGAACAATTAACATGCTTGAATTGTTTGTGCTTTTCACCATTTTAATAATACTTATAACAATGTGTCTCATCTGTTTAATTATCGCAGTTACGTACAAGGATTAGATCTTTTCAATAAACATTTGAAAATGTATTATTATCTCTTCTCTTTGTAAAACTTTGGGCATGCAAAAAGATAAATGAAAAGGCTAGATCTGTTCCCACTAAATCTTTGGGAATAAAAGTGGTCATGTTCAAGGTTGCTGACTGCAGCTACAACTCTGGAGGTTTAGGAGTTTAGATGTGGTACTGTGAGTTAGCCGAACCAACATTTACTGATGATATAAGAAGATTGAGTCTCTGTATTATGAAGTTTTGTTGATCTAATACACAGTCCTACTAAATTCGTAGGAACCATATAACATGGCGCCACCAATGTTCTAGGTTTGGTACCTATTTAATGGGTTTGGTACCTATTTAATGGGTCTTCTGAGTAGTTTCGAGTGTGCACAAGGTTCCTTTATTGCCTTCATATGGAGATGTAATAATGAGGATTTATCCTCCTCAGTTTAATAGGAAGCACCTTTTAATTTCCGTAGGTTGATAAAGCTTGGTCTATTAAAAGGATAGTCCCCTATAGTGTTTCCTTTCTTTGAATTCCATTCATTGATATGGCGCAACCAGTGGATATTGCTATTAATTGCAGACAAGCAGTAACTCAACATCTAAATAAATATGGGCTCGCCAATGGCGGTGGAGATGCTACCTTCATGGATGAGGCTCACAAAGCGAATAAATATTAAATGTTTTAATCCTGGGTTAATTTTCCTGCAATCAATGAGAATTCACAGACATTTCATACATATACTGAAGCTGTTGTTCCAGCTGCATGTAGACCCCATGAGTATTTGGAAATCCTTTAACTCACCAGGAACATCATATTTGGTTCCAAGGCACCCTCCCACATACTCATCAGAATGTAAGAATGGGCCTTCTCAGTCTTTGCAGATTATACACTTTTTCTGGATGCGAATCATTTAACACAGCAGGAGACGCTTGCTCTCTTGAACCATTTAGTTAGGCTGTATCGACGTCTGATGCAGTACATTATGCGTACCTTAAATACTGCCTCAGGAAGGGCTCCTCAAGTGGGACCGGAGCAGTTAGCTGAGCCTGCAATTAGTCCGGCTACCATTACAGCTATTATGGGTGAAATCCCAGCCAAACGTGAGGAGATTCCATTTTGGATAGCACAAAATACAAATCCGCTTGAGGCAGATTTTCCCCATACGGCACCCCAAGATAAATTTAGGATTCTCACTATCTGTCTTCCACTCTGTATGGTTCCCCCAGGTGAGGAGTGTAATACGTGGGAAACTGTATTTACTTCCCACTGCACCATGACTCATGGTACTTCTTCAATTGCTATTTTGCCTGAAGTGCTTACACAGATTCAAACTAACATGGAGCAGCCCGTGCCCTAGATTTGGGGATGTAACTTATTGGCAACTTTGCCACCGTGTCGTCAATTATTTTAAGTAATATTCAGGGGGAGGCAACTTCCTTGGCGATACGCCAATGGTTCCCTTTAGTTCCTGCTGTGTATCAGGAGCGCGAGCTACCTAAAATAATCTCCTAAACCTATACTTCTATAGGTCGAGATAGTTTGGGAGCCAGTCCTAGTAAGCCACAAATTAAAGGCAGGCTAGAAGCCGATACTACCAAGCAGGCACCTGAGTCTGCTACAAAACGCTGGGATAAAAGTAAAGACTAGAATTAATTAACGGACTGGATATCCGCAACCGGAATCTTCCAGAAACTGTTATAATTTACGTGACCGTAATATAATTAAACTGTCCAATAGGTTATCAGTATTCTGATGCACGTCCTTCTCGTTCTTCGCAGGACTCTCCAGGCAAACTGTCAGAGAGAGAAGGTCGAGGCGATCGCAGAAAGAAGGAGTATGTGAAACTAAAGAGGGATTCACAACACTCCTCCGACGTCATTAGAAAAAAGGAAGATAAACTTCCACAGCAAAAAGCACAGTTTAAAACAAAAGGAAGTGGCAGGTATTTCCACTACAAATGCTACAAATGATCAGAAATCTTTTTCGGAACAAGACGTGGGGAAGAACTTTTCTCAACAGCGTAGCAAAGTCACAATAGTTCATCAGACTCTTCGATAGTTTCAGGTGGCTAGACCGACTGATGAATATGTGCAGGTTGAAACTCCAGATCAGAGACTTAGCCCTCCTGTTAGAATTTATTAATTGGACTTTCAAGTTTCAATATGTACACTGCTTGACAAGCACAATCCATCGACAATTACCTCCAATAAAAAACCTTCAAAAAAAGAGTGAGAATGTCTCAAAGTTAATAGTCCCCTCTACACTCCACCATGTAAATACTATTATAGATTCTCAGGAGATTCAGGAAATTTCTCCCCAATCAAATAGTCATGACCATTGGGTATGTCAAACCCTGTTACAGGCAATATATTCTCAGTTGGATGTGACCTCAGGAGAGATTCTACTAATACATACACGAAAGGAACTGGATCAGCAACTCGATCATCTAATGAACTGTTTCTTATGCCCCAATATTTCCCGTGAGGCAGAGGCGATATGTTAAACAGATCCAATATTTTACCCCGACAGCAGCATATTCAATCTCTTAAACACCAAGGGCCTTATTAAGATGTAGGGCTGACTCATGTCCACCCGACACCGTTGCGGAATAGGGACCGATCGACAGCCGGTCGGCGGTCCAGACCACAGCATTACAATGCGACCGCACATGGTGCGGTCGCAAACTTCCATTTCTCTATGGGAGCTTGTGCTGTGGCTGTAAACCGGCCATAGCACAAGCTCCCATAGAGAAATGGGAGAATCTGTTCATCCCTGCACCGCGTGGCAGGCACCTCAAGGTGCCTGCCACATGGTGCAGGGATTAACAGGGGGGCACCGTAGGTGCCCCCTCGGTCCCCAACTTGAGGCCACAGAGAGAGACATGGAAAGCCTGTCAGAAACCGACATCGTAATCCTGATGGCGGAAACGCCATCTATTGCGATTACGGTGAGGCCTACGACTGGCAGACAGGCTCCTTGAGCCCATCGGAATCCAGCCGGAATGACAGGCCGGGTTTCACTTTTGACCACCTGCATTATAATGCGGCGGTAGAAAGTGAAACCCACGGTGTGACTCAGAAGTCCTCCGACCTGCGGTCAGTCGCAGTCCGTGCAGGTAACAACGGTGGGGTCGGAAAAGGGGGGATTTTGAGGGACGATGCTGAGGAAAAATTAAATAATTAATTTTCCCTCAGCATCGTCCCTCGAAATCCCCCCTTACCCGGCCCCACCGCTGTTACCTGCACGGACCGAGGCTGCCTGCGGTCGGAGGCTTTCCGAGTCTCATTGTAATGAGGCCCTCAATGTCAGAGGCCATCACTACTACTAGTACAATTCAGTGCATCTCAATCCATATCTGGAAAAGAGTTCACCATAGTAACATGGAGGCGACAATCACATGTTGCAATAATACTTCAAGAGAAATATTTAGTCTTGCAGTGGGGTATTTATAATTCAACTCAAGGAGCAAGAGAGATACCCCTTTGTTCAAATTAGTCCTTGAGACAGACACTACACAAAACAGATCACAAATAGCAAACTCAAGGGCACAAATAGTGCAGGTGAATATCTAATACATAAGAACACATCAATTCGGATAGAACTCAACTCTGTGAATCAGAGGAATTGTACTGTTATTATTTCTCAAACAGCTCCAGAGATATGGCTGAACTGGGGCTGGTTGTCTTCTATCTATTAGGCCCACTACTCATTGCTAACAATAACAAGGACACAAGGGTAGCATTTTAGTTAAGATGCAGACGGCTTATTGTTATATCGTGGAATGTGGTGGGTCTTACGCAAGTTCTTGACTAACCTGTAACTACAACATTTCTAAAAACTGGAGACGTTATTTGTCTTCAAGAGACATAGGGATCAGCCTCCTCCCATTCATGGGGTATTAAGTGCTACATCAACCGGCCATTAAAATCAATAAGTTTGGTGGGCCTGCAGGTGGGCTATCAATCTATGTGTCCACAGCAATAAACATAAAAATAATTTCATTAGACATTCAAAACCCCTCACTTCAAGCACTAACAATTCAGCAATTAAAGATGGGGGTCAGCTCAAATCTGTGCTAATTATTAATTTATATCTGAATTTGCATAGGGAAATCTGAAGCTAATAATACAAGATGTCTTTGAGACCCTATATGATTTCATCTGTATATATGCTACCCATTAAATTATTTTGACAGGGGATTACAATTTAACCAATTTGAGTTATGAAGCTTACATCAAAGGCTACACTCACCTCGCAGGTCTGGACCCCCTTGTGGGGAAAGGTCCAAAATCTAAAATTAGCTTTCAACTTGAAGTCCCTGCAAGTCGTTTACAAACTGAAGGGTCCAACACAAAAATGTCCTTGTTCTTTCAGGGGCATCGAACTTTAGTCTACACCTCGGTCTGAAAGCACTTAAACTTCACCCGAAGTTGTGAAAGTGGTCATTTGCCCCTCACCTCATGTTTTCAGCTAGCACTTTAAGTTACGGATGAGCTAAATCCTCCTGACTCATAAAAAGGATAAAATGGAATACGGCATCAGGGGGCAATTTCTAAAGTGTCACAAATGATAAAGCAATCTACTGTGTGCCCTCTTCGGAGATAAATAGCCACCGCCAAAGTGGTCAATAGTGGTCGATTCGCTATATCAGCATTTAAAAGCAGTTCACAGAAATCAAATGAGGGTAAAAACCCACAGTGACCCAGTGCCAGATGTGAGGTACAACCACGCTGTGAAAACGTGCAAATCACCCCCCAGATTAGCAGCAGACAAGCACCGGTCGGACAAGGAGGCAGAGTTCATTTGCAAGCAAGGAAGCTGTGTCTACAACCCCGTGGGCAGAGAAGGCGAAATATATGGAAGGACAAAGGCTTCAAGTATATACTCTGCCGGGTCACAACAATCAGGCGACATTCTGGGCCTAAGTTAACTCACAAAAAAAAAAAACACACAATCTTGGGAATAGTGTTACTAAAATACAGTGGGTTGCACACTGCAGGGTCTCTATGTAGATCAAACAACAGGACACAATTCAGCTCCATGAGGAAGGGCACTTTGAACTAAACAGTCAACTACATCAACTAGAGCAGACTGTGAGCCCAGTCCCAACGTCCTACAGGGCTTGCCTTTTAAGGTCAATCTAGAGGTCTGGAAGCACAAGTTAACCCACCCTACCTCTCTATGAGGCTTCATCCTTGAACGCACTAGTTAACCCACCCTACCTCTCTATGAGGCTTCATCCTTGAACACACTAGTTAACCCACCCTACTTCCCTATGAGTCATCATCCTTGAACGCACTAGTTAACCCACCCTACCTCTCTATGAGGCATCATCCTTGAACGCACTAGTTAACCCACCCTACCACTCTGAGGCATCACCCTTGAACGCACTAATGAGGCTTCATCCTTGAACGCACTAGTTAACCCACCCTACCTCTCTATGAGACTTTATCCTTGAACGCACTAGTTAACCCACCCTACCTCCCTATGAGGCTTCATCCTTGAACGCACTAGTTAACCCACCCTACCTCTCTATGAGGCTTTATCCTTAAAGTTAACCCACCCTACCTCTCTATGAGGCATCATTCTTGAACGCACTAGTTAACCCACCCTACCTCTCTATGAGGCATCACCCTTGAATGCACAAGTTTCCCAGTCGTGGCGCGGTTTCATTCTTCAACCTATACTCAAGAAGAGGTAATAGCACAGATCCAGCAAGTTATCAATTAATCACATTGCTGGACATTGATGCAAAAGCACATACTAAGATCCTTTTACGAGAATTGGAGGAATCAGCCGAGGATGAAAAACTAATTCCATTCATTTCTACCAGACAGGGTTTAGGCAGAAACCATCAACATTAGATATTACTGTACTTTTGTCATACTTGGCACACTGCTGTTATCGCGTCCACCTCTGTTCGCATGTTTAGTCGATTACTCCACGGCTTTCGATAGGGTGGATTGAGAGTCATTATCAACAAAGTTAACTAAATGGGGAATATTACAAGTCCTACTTACTGCAACAGTTGCTCTTTATTTCGGCACCTGTGTAATCAATCAATCAATCAATCAGGGTTTTGTAGAGGGCGACTACTCTCCCGTAAGGTCTCAAGGTGCCTCAAGGGTATGTATCGAACTAGATGAATGTGATAAAGTTACACAACAAATACTAACAAACCAGGGCGTTAAACAGAGATGTGTCTTGGCACCATTATTTTTTATCCTGTGCACAGCTGACCTCAGATGTGCACTGATCAAATTGTTTCCCTCCAAGGCTTGCCTCACACAAGATTCAGATCATTCAACATGCGGACGATTTGGTCATTTTACACCAGACAAAAATAGGCCTTCAACGAGCAGTGGACGAACTATCATCTAGCTAACAAACTGATACTTAACGTAAATAAAACTAAGGTGATGGTGCTTGGAAAAACACAAGCCTAGGCATTTTTGTACCTTGGGGCAGTTAAAAATCATCTATTCCCCAACGCACAACGATCACAGAGTTTCGCTATCGGTTAATGGTAAACCAAACACTCATGTAAACAATATCAGGGTAAAAGCTAGTACCTGAACATTCGCCGTGTGTAAACTACTCTCCCATTTGTATAGTTCATCAGCAGAAGCAATTATAAGAGTCATCAAAGCTAAGATGATACTAACCATCTCCTACCGCCATCATGCCTTTCCTTTGAAGTTCTCACAAGGCCCAGATAAATCGCAAAGCATACCATATGGACAGATATTTCATCTGCCACAGTATACTCAACGAGCTCAGATCCACCTGGAGTTTGGACTCCTCAGGCAGGACTTGGAATGTAAGTCAGTACTCATTAAATACTATTACCTAAGAACAAAGGCAACACCACACACACAAAATGGTGATCCAAGAAATCTATAAATCAGAGAATAATCTGTGGTCAACATACCGAGCAGCTGCCATTAAAGACCTAAATCTCATTAGAACAATCTTACAAGATCCCTTTCTAACCCAACCCTAAAAGCCACATTAAAAAGCAAATCCTAGCGCTATCGAGGGAACCAGACCTAAGAAAAGTAAAATCCGCTGCAATCTTCGCTCCAATCTACAAATCATACAAAACAAACCAAACACAGCCTTACCTAAAGAAGGCACTAAGTAGGCCTAGAAGAAAATACATCCTGTGTGCAGGATTTATGATCCCACAATGTTCCCTGTAATTCTGTTCCTCTGTGTGCGGCAAAGAAGGGTCTCTGTGCACTGCAGCAAAGGCTGTGTACGCTGAAGACGAGTGAACATTCCCTAGGCAAGTGAGTGCAGCACGCGAGCTTCTACAACTATTGGCGTTTACTACAGCGAAGGTTTGTTTGAACATGAATGTAAAATGGCTCATTTTGATTCACTTTATCAATATGTAATAGTCACTTTTGAGGCAACTGATTTAATGTGTTGTATAGTGAACCAATATGGTCATATCAGCACCTTGAGCTAGAGAAAAGGAATAGGTCCCGTTTCTTGTGTTAGGACAGTGTTAATCAGCAGAGCGCCAGGACTGCCACGTTGATGACAAATATTCAGGATATCCAAAGGAGGCAAATGTACACACAATGATGCTAAGTAAAACTCATTTACCTTGCCAGTGCTTATCTGGAAAATCTGGCTTGGACCCATTGTTTTCAGACCTATGATGGACCAGAGCGGAGCATGATTTCACAGTCCCGGCCACTGATTCGATTGAAGCTCATACTAGCCTCAAACAAAGCCAAACAACTTCTGCTTTTAAGGTAAACTGCCTCCCTCTAGCACCGGTGTCAACTCGCCCAAAGGCATGAAGGCGACTTCAAGTCAGTGTTCAAGTCCCAACATGCTTGGCCATATGGGGTTAAAAACCAGTACTGGCGGACAGTCGCCCTCGTGCCATGGGTCATTTTAAAGCCATGCGTGTGTTTTTATCATAAATATTTTCCCCATTCCACCTCTAAAAAAGACACTGAGGCGATATGTCACTTTACAAATTTTGACCCTTGAAAAAAAAGCAACATTGGGACAAATGTTCAAGCGGGGGAAGGTGAGTGCAAAGAACATGCATGGAAAAACTGAGTATTTGGACATTTGGACTGGGATATCAACTCATGTTTTCCCACTCACAGGCTGCATGCACCCATGATATTAAGCAGGGGTGTCTCCTTCTATTCACTAACTACTTAACACAACTAGTCAGAGTTATAAGGATCAGAGCATGGGGCAATTCAGCTTCCAGTGGTCCATGGCCAGGAAGTTCACCTCTCACATTCAACCACTTGTCAGCTGGTCATCTGGCTGCCACTCTTCCAGCAGTTTTTCATATTCCCCCAAAACGTCACTATTGCCAAACATGGTGGCCAATACTTATTTACTGAACTGAAGAAAATGACAGCACGTCCTTCTGTCTTCAACTACTAGAGATTATAACTCATCCACTATATCTTGGTGCTGTGATATACATTTTAGGGTTCTGTTCTCATGAGTGCTTTGAAGGGATCTCAGGATGTACATAGCACATTTTAGGGTTCTGTTCTCATGAGTGCTTTGAAGGGATCTCAGGAAGTACATAGCAAATCCTTATTGTTTAATGTAAGGATGGACGGCATGACACCTCTGTCAACACAAAACCAATGCAGCAAAATACTTCCAGGCAACTCCTACATATCTGCACAACGCTGGCCTTCGTGAACTGCTCACTACTTACAGTTACCATTTTACTGACCCTTTCTTTTACGATGACGCTAGTGGTTACTGAATATATAAAGTAAACTCATGGGTGAGTAAATAATTCTTCCTTTAATGTGGAAGTAGGGTCCAAACCTAGCTGTGAGGACCACCCCCCCATGACCAGTGCTTTAAGTGAAATGAAAAAGGTCTCTAAAACAGAAGTAACCAAGGAAGCCTACCTAGGAATGATTTTCAAGAGGCGTGGCCTATGTAATTAAGGGAGTGGCTTAAAACAAGAATTCTAGACTCCCGGGCTTCACACCGTGTGCCCCCTCAGCCCTCATTACTGGGGGGCCGCTCTGTGAGTTTTATTTTATTGAATTCAGACATAGAACACCAGAGGCCTAGAATAAGCAGACCTGTTGACTTTGCTGAGGATTATTAGCAGTATCAATTAAATGAGTAACAATGAATGTTTGTTAACAATTAGAATTGAATATGCGTCAATTCTGAAAGTTTGAGTCTATGATTTATTCATTTTGTGGAAGGGGTCGCGGTCTTGAGAGTCCCAGATTGTTCTCTTTACACCATTTTTCTCTGCAAGTTCTTATTCTTAGATATTTGGGACCAAATTTACGTAATTCACAGAATTGGGCTATTTGCAATAGTAAAAAAAAATCCTTTCAGTATGTACAAACTATAATTTGCAATTTGGCAAAACATTACCGAATAGCAGTTTGGGTTTGCGACCCAATACCCATTAGGCATTTGTAAGGGGCATGTTCAGGCGTCCCTTCCAAATACCGAATCTGAATAGAATGTATTAATATTGTGCGACCGAAATGAGGTCATAAAACATGAATACTTTACTGGCTACAAACAAGTATTGGTAGGCCATTCGAAACAAGAAAGGGACCCCCTTGGACCCTTCCCCTTTGAGAATGATTAAAATAAATAGTTTTAAGGGTAGGCAGTGGTCCCATAGACCGGGACCACTGCCTACTTTCAAAAATGTTAGTTACATTTTGATTTTTTTGTCAAACTCTTCCCATTTTTCTTTTAAGGAATATGGGCTGCTGTTGGAAAAAAAGATGGCTTTATTTAAAAGCTGTCACAGACATGGTGGTCTTCTGACCCCAGCAGGTAACCATCCTTGTGATGGCTGCAACTCCAAGTGGGTCGCAAATTGCGACCTGCCTCCTTAATCTTCATGAGGTAGGTCAATTTGTGACTCACTAGGAATCTGTATTTTGCAAGCCAACCCATTGGTACATAGCACAACGCAAAAATACTACTTGCAAATGGCAACCAGTATTTTGCAACCAGTGCTTCATACATCTGGCTCAAGATCCCCTCCCCCCCCCACATCTTTCTAAGATGCCCTGTCTCCATATTTCACGTCATCGCTTTCCTCTCAAGCACCATTTTCTCTCTCCTTCTGCGCATCCGTCCGTTCATCCCCTCCATTTCACCATCCCCCTAAGCACAGAGCCCACATACTCTCCTTCCTATAAGCATTGCCTTCGCTTTCCCTTGGCACGGTCAGGTCCTTTTTTTAGAGCTGTGTACCTCCTTCTTACACTTTACCATAGAATCACAGTTAAAATTGGCACATATGTGACTACAGCTCTGTCCGCTCCGCTGAGAAGCCGAGGGCTGGCTGTGCATGAGGTTTGGCCACCGTATGACCAACTGACCGGTATGGTGCTCAGTTCACCCTGCGTTCAGCCTCAGCTCCACTGCCCTCACTCTTGGCCTGTCATGAGCACCAGGAGACAACCCAAACTTACCCAGACACATAAAGGCAACACAGTTCACAAAATGCACGATGCAACAGTCGTAAGTTGAACGACAAACATAGAAATACATCACGCGAAAAATAAATACTTTCAGGGAACTCAAGATGAAGAAAATCGTGAAATGTAAGCGAGAACTGCCTCATTTAAAACTTTAGTCAAAGAGTTTCCGTCAAGTCTCTTTGGTAAGTCCCAATGGTCCAAGTTTGTCTTTTTGGATGTGAATCATGGCCGATAATGGTCTTCACATAAACTCTGCACAGAAGTAACTCACTTGTGTCAGAACTTTAAAGTGCTTCAATTAACAGGCTGCACTCAAAGAAGAAAATAACACTCCATTGAAAAGCCTCAAACGAGCGCCTGATTAGAGCTGTCGCTCGGTGCAGAGTAGCGTGCGTGCTTCTATAGATATGGGCAGGTATTGCCGAGTCCCCCTCCCCAAAAGGATGCCATATGGAATCTCAAACCCTTCCACTTTCCCCCAAGGCATAACATAGAACAACACACAGTGGCTTGGGTTAAGGGTCGTAAAACCCCGGCCGTATTTTATTAATAACATAACAAAAACATTAAATTTTTAATTTACAAATACGCAGAAAATCCTGTCCGTTACATTAATATGTACAGTATTCTAGATGGCTAACCTTAACATGATTCTAATACATAGCCATTCCTGTCATAAGCTAATTGATCAACATTATTCCTTTTCTGTGTATCCCTGCATGAGACTATGGCAAGGTCAATGACTGGTCCAAGATCGTGCTAGGTCCCACCTTCCTACCGGAGTGACCTTGCGCAGGAGGCCCATTCACCAGAAGGTTATCTCCCCCGGGCACACCCTACGCCTTCAATATTATCTCCAAGGGGCTGTGCTGTTATGCCAAGTTTTAGCGCCAATGCGCTTGTGTGGGGGTTGGCCCAAAAGCCTACGGAAGCGGAACTTCCCCTCCCCTGCACCTTTCCAGCCTACCAGCTGAAACTGCCCCCTGGAGTTCCATTAGAGACCAACTGTCCCCCCCCCAGGCATCCTCATTTGACAATGGGGATGCCTACTAAGGGCCGTAAAAGATGCCCACCAATCATGACCTTACCGCCTGACCAAGCATACTTTACAATTCATATAAAATACAACAATGACGCCGCCCTAAAAAGAAAATAAGTTAACACACTACTTAACCTACATTAGGAGATAAAAACATCTAGAACCATTCGCTACAAAATTAGAAAACTAGAACATTGCAAAACATCAAAATCTTCTGCCTCAGGGGATGGTGGATGGGGAAAACACGATGTAGTCTTCGTCTCGGAGACTGGTCCTTATGTGGGCTCTGGCTGTGGAGCAGCGACGCAAGAGGCTGTCCCGCAGCTCCACAGCCCCTTTTAAACCCCCCCGAGGGACGGGAGCTGGCTGAAACCGGCCTCCCCACTTGTCCCCGACTTGCGTCACCCAGAAGCACTTGAGTGTTTCCGGGTTAGCTCAAAACGCGCCCAATAAATGGCGCGAGGCGGGCACCGCCCGCGTCACTAGTGCGTGACACCCGCAACCGCAAAGTGGGACCAGCACAACCGCCATATCTGCGGCGTGTCTGAGTCCGTTTGGCCACCTGCGCAAACACTGGGCGCTGGTGACGGTAGGCCGCATGCGCACAGCCTACAGGGAACATAGGTCCCGCCTATTGATGAGTACAGAGATCTTGGAGGAGAAGGCCTACTGTTAATACCACAGCAGGTCTACAGTTATAGAAGAGAATCCACTGCACATTTACTTTGTGGCTGCTCTGAATTCTATCAGCACAGCGCACTTTACTCAAACCACCCGTATGGAAGCCTTACTTACCCCTGTATTTTAATACCAGTAACATAACAGAGCGTAAATATAGTACCTAATAAAATGCAATCTCTGAGATCCCGCAGCTCACAGAAGCAATTGGCGGAGATGTCTCTATGGTGTGCTCACCTCAAAAGTAGGATGTGATGCTTTGGAATGAACCTGCAAGGGTGCCCACCCTTAGTCTGGTCTTGACATATAATAGCCGAGGCTGTTTGCTGTATCACATTTTTATCAGCTACAAATTTATTGTTTTAAATCGATTGTAATTTTGTACTATTTTATTTACTTTATTCGGGCTGTATTTATTGTAACGATTTTAATTAACTAATCAATGAACCATTCCTTCATTACATAAACAGCAAAAAAACTGTCTGATGCACTGCTAGAAAAAAGAAAGACGTGTGAAAGTGCACTTAAAACCTAGGTCACCATAGCTACCTTCAATAAGAAATCAGAAGTCAAGAAGAACATTACTGAATTTAAAAAATTCTGACAGTGAAAAATCACTAAATTTAAAAAAGACGTGAACTCTTCATAAGGGCACCTTCCTTTACTCTAAAGCTGATTATGGGTCTGCTAGCACTCATCTCACATAAGGGCACCTTCCTTTACTCTAAAGCGGATTATGGGTCTGCTAGCACTCATCTCACATAAGGGCACCTTCCTTTACTCTAAAGCGGATTATGGGTCTGCTAGCACTCATCTCACATAAGGGCACCTTCCTTTACTCTAAAGCTGATTATGGGTCTGCTAGCACTCATCTCACATAAGGGCACCTTCCTTTACTCTAAAGCGGATTATGGGTCTGCTAGCAGTCATCTCACTTATTGACTTGAGAGACGCATTTTTTTACCTCGCTTCTATTTACATCTTTGCTCTAATAATGGCCAGAAATTGTTTCTCAATAGATACCCATATAGCGGATATCATAGGTGAAATTGTAAACACAGACCTCGAGGCGCGCCTCTGCATGGTCTGGCAAAGTGCACGGGATGTGGGAAGGTGAAACAGGGCTTCCTTCCCTCCACCACTGCAGAGCCCCCACTCTGTGGCACTCTGTCTCCAGGCCTCTGTCGGATGTAGGCTGTGTCCAGCAGGTCCGGCTCTCGCCCTGCCCCACTAGTGGGACAGGATCACCTGCCTGGCTACTGTCCACTCTGGAGGTGGACTCAGAGGAACTTAACAGGGCTTTCCTCCACCACAGCAGAGCCCCACCCCACCCTGTGGCACTCTGTCTCCATGGCCTCTGTCGGATGTAGGCTGTGTCCAACAGGTCCGGCTCTCTCCCTGCCCCACTAGTGGGACAGGATCACCTGCCTGGCTACTGTCCACTCTGGAGGGGACTCAGAGGAACTTAACAGGCTGTGTGCCATCTGCTCACGCCATTCCCCTCACTGCAGGTTACCAGGGATGGGCAGAGGGCAGGAAGGCTCCTCAATATTTCACACCTATCTGATGTAGTGTAATGGCAACTCCATTGGCTGTAGCCTCAGAACATCTACGTAAGTCTCCAACACCACTTGCTGACAGCAGCCAACCCACCAGTAACCGGAGGGCCTGAAGGACAATTACTGGGCTCAAAAGGGAACAAGAACATGCCCCATCAGGAAGAAATGAAGCCCGTCTCTCTGGGTATGGAAAATGGGTGCCCCACAGCTGATGAGGACTGCCCCACCTCTACTCCCAAATCTATCCACATTATTCTACAGTACTTCATCATGCCATATAATTACACTACACAAATCCACTCTACACCATACAATTCCACGCAATTCCGCAGCTAACTAATCCAATCCAATCCACATAATTCCACTACACACCACATACATACACTCCATACCACATAATAAAAGACATTGCCATTTGCAATGCCAAAAGCTCATACTCAAAAAAATGCGAGACCTATTGCATTTCCAAACCTTGTTTTTAGGTCGAGCCTCGAGTAGCGCGCAAGCGCTGCTAGGCGAAGACTTTAAGTAAGGGGTTTCAGAAGCTGACCACACGCTCGTGCGTCGTGGCCTTTTCGGGCGATTACGTGCGCAGAGGCCGACATCTGTTTCCCATTATCATGCCCAGACGCGTGCACGATAATTGGAAACATATGCCGGCCATGCGGGAAAAGGCCATGACGCACGAGCGTCTGGTCAGCTGAGCAGGCTGCCGCGCTCGCTCGCCCCCGCTCCTCCGTTTCGATTCCATGCTTGTTAGATGGTACCTTTGGAACACGTAACTTTGTCTGGTACCCCGGGGGTACAGCTCAGAGCGTAGTTTAGTCTGTGGGCGTGTTTCTCCGAGAGTTACACTCTAGTTCTGCGCTGAAGGATTGTGGTCTGCTGTGCAAAAGCACATGTTTTGAAGAAGCAAGCAGGGGCGGCGGGATAGTCGAGCAGGTAAGGGCAAGAGCGTGTTCACTGTGCACGGACCGGAGCGGGTCACTGTAACCGCACGATTGAGTCCTTTTACTGCAATGGCTGCTCCTTTGTAGCTCGCAGTGATTGTGCTCCACTAGCCTGTTATGATTGCAATGCTTAATGGCGTATCTGGCGTGACCAAAACAGAAGTATTACGAAAGCTGGGTTATGTGTCGTATTTTATTTGGACCCCAAGTAGGATTCGTATCGGAGGGTAGGTTTTGTAGCCTGCAGTGTTACCCGCCCCTGCCTCAGCTCTTGCACCCTTAGGAGCCACAGTCAGCGATCGATAGCCAGACTCCGCGTTGCATCCACTGAGTAAGTAAGCATGCCCCTTTATTTCTAAACTCAGCCTTTGCTGAGTAATTTGTGTCCCTCGCCCACCCAACTAAAATCAAACCCTTATGTGGGTGTGATTTTATTTCAGATTGTCACTAGTGTAGTTATGCGACCTTGCAATTTAGTTCCTAAAAGATGCGCTATCCCCTAGTGTGGCTCACGTAAGTCATGGAAGTTTTTGAAGAACCATCCCATTTCACTTACATAGGCTGTGATGACCCGGAAGTGTTTAAATTCTGTTTGGGATAAGGGTAGTCGTCCTGACTGACATGTTGCGGGCCTGCTTTTATTTGACATTCCCATGTTATTAGTGTGGTTGTGTGTAACATTTACTCGTGTCATGTGACAAGTTGAGTGACATTTTTTGCGAGGTCAGCTAAATATATATAAATAATAATGATGACTTCAGAAATGACCCCTTCTTTTAGATCTGGCTTGACAGCGCAACTGTTGCTAGACTTTATAAGATTAACATAAACAAGCATTGGCATAGCCAATAGGTCTCGCCTTTGGGACCGTATAAGTGTTTAGCCATGCAACAGTTGATGTTGTTGCACCAAGGATATTATGCTGCATAACTAAATACTTATAAGGTCCCAAAGGCGAGACCTATTGGCTATGCCAATGCTTGTTAAAATGTAGCTACACATTTAGCAACTGATATAAGGTTACATTTGCTGAATGTGCATTGTTTTCTTTTCCAAAATTAAATACAATTAGACACAAAACAGCACTTAAATCAATATTGTGGCATAAGCCATTGCCTTGCTGCCCAGGGAAAATAAGAAAAAAGCACGAAATTAAAGATATTGCTCTATATACTGGTGGTTACTTTACAGCCTCAATTCCTTATTCCGGATGGTGTGAGAGGCCCCGGGACACTGTCATGATTTGTGATGCCTTCTTTACAAATAAATGACACATGTCACTGCCACCGGCAGGTCCAGAGCAGCCCCGCCGTCGTTGAGTGGAGGAGACTGCCTGAGACATTGGTGA